>ML812875.1:61839-75157 GCA_009831015.1 Picea engelmannii | reverse complement strand
AGATAGCAATGGTCTCTTGTAGATCATCCTTTTTGTGGATCAATGGAGAGCTTCTTGTGAGAATATATTTTGGAGTATTGATGGAGAGCTTCTTGTGAGAGCTTCTTGAGCATTTTTGGTGTGGAACACTTGAGTATATTGAATATCTATAGGTGAATGAGGTAACCAAGGATATCTAAGCTTAAATTTTGAGGAAAGTGAAGAAAAGAAGGCCGAAATGCAAGGAAGGATACATCATTTTGATAGTTCTTTCTAAGGTATGGTATTTACAGGTCATCTCACCATTTTCGCTATAACTTTTTTTCTATAATGATTCAGATCCTGAAATTTCTATGAAAGAGAAAAAACATAGCCAAGTATATGTGTTTAAAAATTCATCTTGTGGTTCGTTGTTTTTTGGGAGTGACACTTCATGGAAAATAGGGTTTGTGGCTAGTCCTGAAACTAGTCAAAATTAGGTGTTTCGGGTAAAAACGTCATAACTTCTTCATAACAGATACAAATTCAGTGAGACCAATTGTGTTGGTTATATTACAGTATTTAGTATTCTCTATAATAGTTTCATATATATTCATCAAACATTTTGTGCAGGGCATGCTCTACAAGGTCGCTCTCTAGAATAAGCCAGAATTCAGCAAGGTATGCCATTTTTTCTATAAATCCTTTTATGAGAGGTTCCAAGTAGTTCCACTTGGAGGAATTGCACAAAAAACACTGAAGAACATTGTATATCAGTTTCAGATCTTTATTCAGTACAGGTACAAAGTTATGATTATTTCAAGTTAGGGTTGTTGGCTAATCCAAAACTAGTCATGGTTGAGACAAGCAGTTGATGAGTTGGCACATACATGAGGTGTATAGTTGATGATGTTGGTACATATTGATGATTCATTTTTTATGAGTAGTTGAAACATGATTGGTATATACTTGGTACATGGTTGGATGCACTTTTTTATGGTACAGGTTGATTACAGGTTGTTTGGCACAGGTTGGTGCATGGTTGATGCTCTTGTTTATGGTACAGATTGATATATGTTGAGGATTGTTGCCTCATCTCAGTTGGTGTTGAGAATGTAAGCTGAGTCTTGCATATAGAGCTGGTGCTCTTGTCTTGCATATAGAGCTGGTACTCTATTCAGTTGTTGCTGATAAACCCCAAGGATTGTAGTCTGTAATAAAAAGAAAATTGTACATACATCTTGTGTTCTTTGTGTTCATTGTGGTGATGACTTGTTGATGATATATTGCTGATATATGTTTCTAATATGTTCTCACATCTAACTGGTTATAAATGACAACAATGGGTAATGAATAAATGTTGAATGCTAATTGATGAGTTTTTTTGCAAGAGGGAAGTTTTGGGAAAAAGAGCCCCACACTCATTCACCCCGCCTCTAAGTGTGGTAGGTGTGTCCAACACCAGTCTCCTCCTGGGCAGCTGGTTCTTGTGTAACAACTAATTATGGCATGACTGGTTCTTGTGGGACAATCTCTTCCTGGGCAGTTGGTTGTTGTGGGACAGTCTCTTCCTGGGCAGTTGGTTCTTGTGTAACAACTAAGTTCTGGGAAGAGGTTGGTTCTTGTGTCACAGTCATGTTGTTGGAAGGGACTGATGCTGGTGTAGCAGTCACTTCTTTAAAAACCAAGGATAATGGATGAAGAATGGGTAATTCCTGTTCTATATTCTTCCATTTGACTACTGCTTCAGTAGACCTTGTTGACCTAGTTCTCCTCCTAGGTAATGTAGAGACAAAAATAGGGGATTTCCTTTTCTTTGCTTTAGGAGAAGGAGGGTGTTCTTCAACAACCAGATACAGAGGAAATTCTGGGATATTGGGGTCTGGTATAATATATACATCGTCACTCATTGAGTGATGCACAAAATCATCAAGCGGAGCCGATGATTTTGTTGTAATTTGTGTACATTCGGCTTGCAATGATAAAATGGTTTCTTGAAATTCCTTGCACAAGGTAAAACCCGAAATACGTGCCTCCATAAAATCTGGCAGGGTCTAAGTATAAGAAAAATTAGGACACTTTGTAGCAACAACAAGAGGGTTTTTTGGTGCGTTTGGTGCTACTCTGTCGATGCCTCTCTGAGATTTCCTTCTAGTTTGACATTTTCTTTTCTGGGGCGATTCAGTGGCAGTGACAGTAGGGGATTGAATGGCTATTGCAACAATAGGATAGTTCTGAGTTGTTGCTAGTTCAACAAGAGATGAAGTCATCATACTGGAAGTTATAGTGGGGGTTGATGTTGCATTAGACCGTTCTGACCTAGTTCTCTTCCTAGGTAAAGTAGATACAAAAGAATTGATTTTCCTTTTTTTAGATTTAGGAGTAGGAGGGAGTTCTTCAACAACAACTGTTGCAGTCGAGGGCTGAGGCTCATGATATGATCCAGGGATTGCATTGTCAACTGTTGGCTCAAGCACAACTGCAGGCATAGGGTTTATCTTTTTTGGATCAACACTGTCAATGATTTTCTGAGTGGTGTTAGAGGTGCTTCTGGTTTTGCGTGTGGTTCTCAAAGTCAACTTACGGGTAGTTACAGTCAGGGCCTTAACTATTGGTGCAACTGAAGGCACAGGATTTGGCTGCTCGGGGTCAGACATAATAACAGGCATAGAATTTGGTTGTTCTTCCACTTCAGGTAATGGGTCATTAGGAATTCCCATTCCTCTATGAATCAACAACCCTATCAGTCTGTGATTGGAAAGACAATTCATGGGATGATTCAATCTCTTGACAAGGTGAGACATATTATGAAAGGAATGAAGAAGGTAATAAGGGATGTTTATTAGGTTCTCATGTCTTAAATGTGACATGAGTATAAAATCAGAAAAATAAACTACTTGATATATTTCTTCGCATGTAATGTACCTTTTTACAAATTCTGATAATTTCCCCGATAGTTCTAGTAAGGAACTTACATCTGCACCTCGTCCCTTGGTTTGAACTTGCTCAATATCCATGAGAAAACCCTTTTGTGCATTGGGAAGATGTGCTTTTATGTTAAACCATCTTTCTCCTGTTGTCGACAACCTTGTCATAGAAGCCATGCTTTCTTATGTCACTGGAATCCTCACCCCATGCACCATTGAATACCCTTCTGTGAAATTTTGACTGAACTCCAATAACTCTGCTTTATTAAACCCCCGCGGCTTCTTAAAATAAGAAATCCAACCAGCCTGCAGAAATATTTGGTAAGCATCTGGGTGTAACAACAATGCATCCAGATTTTCCTGTTCATACCTCATAGCTTATCCTCCCATGATGTCTCTTTAGAGTCTAACAGTCACTTAGGAGGAGAAACTGACACCTAAACCAAATACACAACAAGTTTGAACGTGGATTGCATAAAGAACACAGTGTCTCAGTGGAAATAAGTGTGGTCAAAAGGTGGTGGAGGTGATTATAAAAATGGATTTTAATGTTAGGTCGGTGTATATTTTTGTCCCCCCCAACTAATCTGATTGGCTCATGGTTTAACGAATTTAGGACAACTATCAGGTAAGCATTAAATCTTTCTTCCATATCACGTACCTCATAACTTACCACATGAACTGATTTGTTGGAGTAAATGCACTATCTAACCGCCATCTGATCCACGTGGAATAGTTGTAATGATGAGAGATGACTCTGGAACGTGAGAAATGATGATATGACAAGTGGTGCATAGTTGGAGTCCTTTCGTTGCTTGACCAACAGGAAATCTGCAGATGTGGAGTTAAGTAATGATGAAGTGGCATTGTCTATCAGAGAGAGTAGAAAAGATAGCAGCGGAACTGACAAAACAACAATATTTCAGCATGGAAAAATAGCAGAGATGCAAAAAATGGGTGAAGTGGCATGTAAAATAGAGAAAAGGAATAACATCGGTAGGTGTATCAGCATGTGTTTTTTTTTTTTTGGCCGGACTGGTGGAATTAGGTGTAGAAACATGTAAATCAACCAAATTGTTAGGAAAATGGTGTAACAACATGTAAAGTGACCATGGTATAACATCATGTAAAGTGACCATGGTGTAACAACATGGAAAGAGGTGTAACAACATGTAACCCGACCGAACACATAATTCCTTAGTTTTCCAAAAACTAACCTGTTGACTCTCGTTGCTGTAATCTATCTTGTTGTTCTTCAATCCATCTGCACACAGGTATTTTCCTGATACCCTTCTAGGCTGATTTTATTAGAAAAGAAAAAAATGAAATATTTTAAGCAAAAATAGAAAAATTCAAATTCTCATAGTTTATTTATATACAAAGTTTTACTGAAAGAAAAAAGTTCTAAGGTTCAGAAGGGGAAGGAGCAGGCTCCGTTCCCTTTAAAAATTGATAACCTGTATCAACTATACATCTAGATTTAAATTCTGCCTTGGAAAGTGGACATTGATACAGGCGCAAGCAATGACCATTTGCAAGTAACTGTGTATTGGATCCATCAATAGTGATTAATGATGCAGGAGCATCGCAAGCAACAAGAAAGCGTGAAGACGGAAGACAGCTGGAAAGCACCAGCGCACATCTTTTGAAATGTTTTGAAACATTAATGTAATAGTTAAGAGGAATCACACTTAGAGATTGTAAACAGATCTTAAGCGATCCACTCTCATATGTAGTAGGTGAAGGAATTTATGCATAATTAATGTAAGCAAGTATATTTAAATGCAGATTAGATAGTTTAGAGCATAGGAGGGAAAACTAAATATAGACACCGTCATCTTGTATCATTGTAACATTATTAACATTATCAATTGAGCATAGAGCATAGAGAGGAGAAGAAGCAGAGAGTTGTGTAGAAGAGCCCATGTACATAAGTTCTGAGATTAATATATGAAGATTTGATTCAGACTCATGGTGTTCTAATGCTTTCTATGTATACATGTTGAATGTTATGCTCATGGTTGTCTTACTCTTTCTGTTGTACATTTGCTTTTATGCTATGTATGTATGATTTCATGTTAAGTATTTGAAGTCTGAGACAATAAGGAAATGAGTTTCAATTGTTTCTCTTCTTGAGTAAAATTTCCTGCAAGGAGTGCAGTGGAGCATCCACGAGGAGTGCGTTGACGGGTTCAGAGTTCATCTTTGAAAGCTTAGGAGGGATACCGTTGTTCTCATTTCCCGCAAAAGTGCAAGTCAGGCACAAAAGCCGTGAAAGGTGTGCGCAGGATGGTTGGAAGTTCAGAACTTGTCAACCAAGGAGAGGGTTGAAGACTGTTGTCGCAAGGAGTTGTACAGAGTCAAAGGATTCAAATACTTATACATATTTGAAGAGTGCCGCAATGAGTGCGTGTAGAAATCTCATAGGATATTTGAGTTAGTGAAAGGAATCTCAGGAGAATTAGCATCTTCAAGGTGTGGAGAGAAGAAGAGGTATTTTGGTCATCGTGTAGAGGCCAAGTCATAGTGAGGAGGATTACTGAGGTGACTCAAAGCAGAAATTCTTTGAGGAAGAGTTTGGACGGTCAAAATTCTTCAAGGAGGAATCCCAAAACAACAGGGATTGTTGGATTTGCAGAAGCTGCGAGAGGGATAATGGTCAGGACAGAGCCATCCTTTGGATAGCCTAGATTAATGTCAATCGTTGATCAATATTTCTAGGACCGTCGAATCATTTTGGAGTTTCGGACTTCGGAAGTCCGAGTTGCAAGTTTGGGTCTTGACACATCAAGTACCCGAAGTCCGAAAGGATTCTCATCAGTGTAGAGTGGAGAAGTGGAAGGTCAGAGTTCAGGATTTTGGAAGTCTTGAGGGAGAGAGTTCAGGATATAGCAGAGGAGAAAACAAAAAACAAAGGGGAAAGCAACATGTGGAAGGACAGGAGGCTTCTTGTTGAGATTTGTGGAAAACAGCAAGGAGAAACAAGCTTAAGTTTTCGGAACTTCGGAGTTCAGGGTTTCGGAAGTATTGAGGGAGAGAGATCGAGACACAGTAGGGGAGAAAACCCGAAATGAAGAGGAGGCAACATGTGGAAGGACAAGAGACTTCCCGTCAAGTTTGTGAAACAACAAGGTGACGTACTATTTCAGAATTTCAGGATTTCGGAGACCGAAAGGTGGAGAGGATACAAAGTTCAAGATTTGGCATATCAAACTCCTGATACGCGAAATAGCGTTGACCATTGGATCAAGGGAGAGTTCACAATCGTTGATCTCCTTAAAAGGGGGATTTCAGGATTTCGGTAATTCGGGTTTCGGGATTTCGAGAGTCGAGGAGTAGAGTTGCACGACATCGCAACTCCCGAATTCGCGAAAGCCGAAAAGCCAAAATTGACATCAGGAAGGGTCAAGTGTTTATGTATTTTGGGTTTCATAGGTCGAATAGGTAAGTCACTCGACCAAGGGATTCGAGAAATCGTGAAATCCGATATCCCTAAATAAAGGAGGAATTCCCTCAAGGTGTTTTTGTGGGTATATTTCCCGAAAAGGAAATAGAAGAGCCAGTCGAGCTCTCAGGGGCCAAAAAGAAAATATCCTGTGCAGATCCTGACCTGTGGGTCTGGGGAGGGGTCTACGTCAAGTTTGGTATCAGATCATAGGAAAATTTTCTTTTCTTTCTGTAGCAGGGAAAGGATGGATTTTACAACCATGCCACCGAGAAGAAGAAACAGACAAACACTCGATCCACCAGAGGAAAGGGAAATGCCAAGAAGAAGGGGCAGGCAATTACTTGATCCACCAGAGGCAAGAGATGTGTGTGACTTATGTGCTAGGATGGATGCTATGGAAATAGCACAGAGGCGTGTAGTCGATGTTGGGGATCTCAGTGATTCTGAAAGTGAAAATGAAGCTGAACATGAAGGAGAAGAAGTTGTAGCAAATGAACGCCTACTTAGGGTTGTTGCAAGGATAGGTTCTAGGGCAAAAATGGACATTCCAGTATGTGAGGGAAAGTTGGATGTTGAAGAGATTCTAGACAGGATTAGAGCTCTGGACACGTATTTTGACTATGAAGATGTTGAGGAAGACAAAAAGGTTAAACATGTTGTCACAAGACTTAAAGGACGTGCAACATTGTGGTGGGATGAACTACAATCTGACAGATGCTACAAAGGCAAGCAAAAAATCATGAGTTGGGATAGAATGATTGAGAAGATGAAAGAAAAATTCACACCCAAGGATTATCAAATTACTTTGTTTCGAAGAATGCAGAATTTGAGATAGAAGCTGATGTCAGTGAAGGAGTACACTGAAGAATTCTACAGGTTGAACATCAGAGAAGGTCATCGGGAAAGCGATGATGAAAAGGTTGCCAGATATATGAATGGTCTAAGATATGAAAATCAATATGAGATGAGCATGATAACCATTCGAACAGTGGAAGATGCTTATCAGATGGCTCTAAAGGCTGAAGAGAAGCTGAGCTGAAAGAAAGGTCAAAGAGGACGAGGCAGAAGTCATCCCAGAGGCAAAACAATTTCCCAGGATAGGAATCAGAAGCCTAAGGAAGAGTGGAAGAAACCTCAACCTCATACTGAGAGAGGTGGAATCTCACAGAGAGGGTAGTATGCCGAAAAGAGAGGACAATATGTTGATAATAACACTTTTCCTCGCACTAGAGGAAGAGGAAGAGACAGAGGTGGAGTAATAAAATGCTTCACATGTGGAAAGAATGGACACAAATCTTATGAATGTCCAGATAAGAAGAAAGAAGGTGGTGAAACTCACATTGTCGAAGCACAAAGATAAAATTTTGAGGCAGAAGATGCTGAAGGCGGAAGATCACTGATGATGAGGAAGATTCTCTTAACGCCAGAAAAGGAGGTGGAGAATCCAGTGCAAAAGGAATAGTCTTTTTCAAACTTCTTTCAAGACCAAAGACAGGGTATGTAAGGTCATCATGGACAGTGGTAGCATAGACAATCTTGTTTCTATGGATATGGTAGAAAAGCTGGAGCTGGAGACTATTGAACATCCAAGTCCATACAGAGTTTCATGGCTACAAAAAGGACATCAGGTAAATGTCACTAAACAATGTTTAGTTGAATTTAAAATAGGAGGATATAACGATAAGATATTGTGTGATTTCATTCCCATGGATGTTTGTCATCTATTGCTGGGTAGACCGTGGCAATATGACAAGAATGTGGTTCATGATGGGAGAAAGAACACATACACCCTAGAGAATAATGGGAAAACTCACATGTTGTTGCTAATTAAGGACAAAGAGATGAAACTTGAAGTAAGCAACACTGTACTTCTCATGAGTGGGAAGGAACTTCTTAAGGAGGTTAAGAAGAAGGAAGATCCACAATTCATCGTGGTTAGAAAGCCTGGAATTGTTTTAACCAATATGAGGGTGGATGATTTACCAGAGGAAATCCAACAACTACTGGAGGAGTTTGCTGATATAGTAGTGGACGAACTACCTCGTTCATTTCCACCTATTAGAAGTATAAGTTATCACATTGATATCATACCTGGAGCTAGTTTACCAAACAAAGCCGTGTAGAGATTGACGCCACAGGGGAATGAAGAGGTCAAAAGACAGGTCCAGGATTTAATGGACAAAGGATTGGTTAGATAAATCTTGAGTCCATGTGTTGTTCCAACAGTGCTCAGTCCAAAGAAAGATCGAGGCTAGAGGATGTGTATAGACTCAAGAGAAATTAACAAGATTACCATCAGGTATAGATTTCCATTTCCAAGGATGGATGATTTGATGGATTGTTTGAGTGGGGCAATTTTTTTTTCGAAGATTGATTTGAAAAGTGGTTATCATCAAATTGGTATGAGAGAAGGTGATGAATGTAATACAACCTTCAAGACTAACGAAGGTTTGTATGAATGGCTTGTTATGTCTTTTGGCTTAAAAAACGCGCCAAGTACCTTCATGAGATTGATGAATGAAGTCCTGAAGGATTTCATCGGAAAATTTGTCATTGTGTATCTTGATGACATACTGATTTTCAGTAAAACAGAGGCAGAGCATATGAAACATTTGGCTACAGTGATGAAGAGGCTACAACAAGAGAAGCTGCTGATAAATATGAAGAAATCCTCATTCATGAAGACAGAGCTCATTTATTTGGGGTTTGTTATTTATGCAGATAAGTTGAAGATGGATCCAGATAAAGTGGAGGTGATTAAGAATTGGCCATCACCAAAGAGTATCTTTGAAGTTCGAATTTTTCATGGATTGGCTAGTTTCTATCGGAAATTCATCAGGAATTTCAGTGGAATTAGCGCACCAATGATGGACACAGTGAAGAAAAGACATAAATCTTTTCACTAGACAGAAGAAGAAGAGAAAAGATTCAATTTTTTGAAGAAGAAGATTATTGAACAACCAATTCTGGTGTTGCCAGATTTCAGTAAGACATTTCAGGTTAGGTGTGACTCTAGTGGTTTTGCAATTAGAGCAGTTTTGAGTCAAGATGATAGGCCAGTCACATACTTCAGTGAGAAATTGAATGAGGTGAAGGTTAAGTACTCCACGCATGACAAAGAATTTTATGTAGTCATATAGGCACTGAAGAAGTGGAGGCACTACTTGATCCCTAAAGAGTTCGTTTTGTATAGTGATAATCATGCCTTACAATTTGTAACTCAGCAAGATAAATTGAACCAGAAGCATACAAAATGGGTTGAATACATGCATAATTTTACTTTTGTAATTAAACATATTTCAGGAACTGCTAACAAAGTTGTTGATGCTTTGAGTAGGAAATGTTTACTGGTGCAGGAGTTCAGAGTCAAAACTTTGGGTTTTGATAACCTCAAGGATATGTACAAGGATGATCCATATTTCAAAGAGGCATATGAGGCATCTGAGAATCCAGTTCTCAGAGATAGAAGTCAATGGGCTGAATATATGATCCAGGATGGATTATTATTCAGAGGTAATCAATTATGTATTCCAAAATGCTCCATGAGGGAGAATCTACTGAAAGAGAAACATACTGGAGGATTGGCCGGACATTTCGGTCATGATAAGACGTTCTCAAAGTTGAATGGCTCGTATTTTTGGCCAGGGACAGGAGAGAAATTCAATTTGAAGTTGGTGATTTGATCCTTGCACACTTGAGGAAGGAAAGGTTCCCAAGGGGAACATATAACAAACTAAAGATGAAGAAAATTGGACCATGTAGGATCATAAGGAAATTTGGGGCAAATGCATATGAGATTGAATTACCCGATGGGATCAGAATTTCATCGATATTCAACATCTCAGATTTGTACCCTTACAATTCTAGAGAAGCAGGAGTAGACAGTGAACAAACAAAGGTTTAGTGGGATAAACAAATGCCTATAGCTGAAAAGCCACAGATGGAGAGTATAATTGACAAGAGAGTTAGCAAGAGGACCAGGAGAAAAGAATATTTTGAATACTTGGTCAAATGGAAGGGACATCCAGTTGAAGATGCCAGCTAGGAGAATGAAATAGAAATTTAGAAGCATGGGAAGATAGTGCAAGAGCTCATGAACAGGATTTCATGAAAGTTTTCAAGTGAGGGAGTATGATGCAAGAGCATCGCAAGCAGCAAGCAAGCGTGAAGACGGAAGACAACTGGAAAGCACCAGCGCACATTTTTTAAAATGTTTTGAAACATTAATGTAATAGTTAAGAGGAAGCACACTTAGAGATTGTAAATAGATATTGAGTGATCTTCTCTCATCTGTAGTAGGTGAAGGAATTTATACATAATTAATGTAAGTAAGTAAATTTAAATGCAGATTAGACAGTTTAGAGTGTAGGAGGGAAAACTAAATATAGACACCCTCATATTGTATCATTGTAACATTATTAACATTATCAATTGAGCATAGAGCATAGAGAGGAGAAGAAGAAGAGAGTTGTGTAGAAGATCCCATGTACAGAAGTTCTGAGATTATTATATGAAGCTTTGATTCAGATTCATGGTGTTCTAATGCTTTTTATGTATACATGTTGAATGTTATGCTCATGTTTGTCTTACTCTTTCTGTTGTACATTTTATTTTATGCTATGTATGTATGATTTCATGTTAAGTATTTGAAGTCTAAGAGAGTAAGGAAATGAGTTTCAATTGTTTCTCTTCTTGAGTAAAATTTCCTACAAGGAGTGCAGTGGAGCGTCCGCAAGGAGTGCATTGACGGGTTCAGAGTTCATCTCTGAAAGCTCAGGAGGGATACCGTTGTTCTCATTTCCCGCAGAAGTGCAAGTCAGGCACAAAAGCCGTGAAAGGTGTGCGCAAGATGGTTGGAAGTTTAGAACTTGTCAACCAAGGAGAGGGTTGAAGACTGCTATCACAAGGAGTTGCACAGAGTCAAAGGATTCAAATACTTAGATGTATTTGAAGAGTGTCGCAAGGAGTGTGTGCAAAAATCTCATAGGAGATTTGAGTTAGTGAAAGGAAGCTTAGGAAAATTAGCATCTTCAAGGTGTGAAGAGTAGAAGAGGGATTTTGGTCATCGTGCAGAGGCCAAGTCATAGTGAGGAGGATTACTGAGGTGACTCAGAGCAAAAGTTTTTTGAGGAAGAGTTTGGACGGTCAAAATTCTTCAAGGAGGAGTCCCAAAATAGTGGGGATCGTTGGATCCGTGGAAGCTACGAGATGGATAACGGTCAGGATAGAGCCATCCTTTGGGTAGCCTATATTAACGTCAACTATTGATCAATATTTTTGGGACTGTCGAATCATTTCGGAGTTTCAGACTTTGGAAGTCCGAGTTGCAAGTTTGGGTCTTGACACATCAAGTACCTGAAGTCCGAAAGGATTCTCATCAGTGTAGAGAAGAGAAGTGGAAGGTTGGAGTTCAGGATTTTGGAAGTCTCGAGGGAGAGAGTTCAGGATATAGCAGAGGAGAAAACTTGAAACAAAGGAGAAAGTGACACATTGAAGGACATGAGGCTTCTTTTCGAGATTTGTGGAAAACAACAATGAGAAACAAGCTTAAGTTTTCAGAACTTCGGAGTTCAGGGTTTTGGAAGTCTCAAGGGAGAGAGATAAGGACAGAGCAGGGTATAAAACTCGAAATGAAGAAGCGGCTTCACGTGGAAAGACAGGAGACTTCCCGTCAAGTTTGTGAAACAATGAAGTGACGTACTTGTTGTGGGGAAATTCTACCCTACGAACCAACAAGCTAGGGCTTAAACTTGTATGTAGATCATGACCCTTCAGAAATAAATTTTAACCTTCTACCCCAACCTAAAACCCTTTTTCACAGGCAAACATGGGAAGAACCAACTAACCTTTTTATCGACGGTTGGTGTAGATCCTCCGTTGCGCTTTATCCCCTTGCTTCTGCTGCTCCTTCCAAAAAGTGACCCTGCAATCAAGACAAAACTACGCATGCATGCTATTGTTCTACTAGAGGGTTAGAGATTAAACATAAATCAAATAAAACATACAAGACTCATGCATTTGGGACGGGAAAAGTATATTTTTACTAATCTCAAGATGAATCAACTTACAATGATTATAGAGACCGGCCACCGTTCCTTGATCTTGATCCTGGGCTCCTCCTCTTCTTTGTCCTCCAATTGCTTTGCTTGAATTCTCCTAAATCTTGAGGAAAGGCTAAAGGGTTGGGACAAAATGGATTCGGCAATTGGGCAGAGTTTCTTTGCTATGATTTTCCTCCTTTGAATAGTACCCCTACCCCTTCTTTTATAGGCTAGAAGGAGCTAGGGTTTTAGACGAACTCTCGACCATGCATGGCTGGGAGTTCCAGTTAACTGACCCAAATCTTTTCATCCCGGCGAAAGATTTCCTGATTTTTTTCTTTGTTAGGTAAAGACGGGTTGTAGTGGGCCAGCCAGCATTCCAACGCGTGCAGCAAAAGGCCTGCCAGCGTTCCAAAGCACCCAGTGATAGGTTAGGGCGCGGGTTACTTAATTTAGGAGGTTTTTAAAGAGTCTGTTCAGCGTGGCTTTGGAAATGAAGGGCAATGTGTTGGCCTGATGCCAGGTAAGCATGGATAGTGCAATTTAGGGTTATAACAGATGCCCCCTAATGTGTGAGGTCAGAAGAGCATCTGATGGATGAAATACATTACCAATTCTTTACCAATCTGTACTGATATGCTGAATGAGTGAGCCCAGGAAACAGGAATCAGGAGGTGTCGTCTACAAAAGGTATCAAATGTCTCACCGAGGCAGGCATACCCATGCTCGGGATAAATCAGAACCATGGCTACCAATCAAATACACTGTATATCCATGTCAAATAACTATGAAGAGTAGCTGCGAACAATACACAACAGAGCTACATCTCGAAATCAGAAAGATATACATAGAAAGTATCCATCTCTCAGAAGCTGATTCGGCCTGATGGCTGTACTTCAGAGCTCGAGCAACAACTTCAAAATCTTCTAAACTCAGGTAGGAGT
>ML812875.1:46824-60924 GCA_009831015.1 Picea engelmannii | reverse complement strand
AGGGGTAAACTAGCACCGACTAGACGTCAATTCAAAACCATTTTAACGAGTGTGACAAGGACAAGATCACTCGACTATTTTTCAATTTCAAGGAGTCTAAAAAAAGCTTAACTATGGACTCCGTCAGGAATGTTCTTCTGGACCGTTTAACGAGTGTGAAAGAATAAGGTCACTCAGCAATCTTTTCAATTTTAGGGAGTCTGAAAAGAGCTTAACTATGGACTCCAGGGGGGGTTTCTTTTTCATAAATTTAGTCCCTCAGGCCCGAAAAAGGAATAACATTATACTTGAGGATACTCTTCTAAGGAATCAGAATTCGATAGAGTATTCCTTTGTTCGTACAGTTGACCATCCGGACCGAAAAAGGGGTAAACTACCGCCAAATAGACGTGACTTCAAATTTCAGTTTAACGAGCGTGAAGGGTCACAAGATCGCTCGGCAATATTTTCATGTTTAAAGGGTCTGAAAAGGGCTTAAAAGGAGACCCGTTATGTTTTGGGAGTCCGGAGGGTAAGACAAAGAGTGAAAAATACCCATGCAAATGAGGCTCAAACTCGTATTCAGGAAAGACTATACGGACTCCCGAGCCTACAAAGTTGTGAGAAAAGGCATGGACACCATAATGCAACCAGGAACTACCTAGGGCATCCATGTTTTGGTAAGCTCTACCACCAAGTTGCGACACTTCTAGAGAAGATATGATGGTTCTGTGTCACAACCAGATGGGATCGATCCTATATTGTAAGAACAAAAGGCAACAAGATGCAACAGTGGGGATGAAATCCTACCCTATATGCTCAGGTTGATTTTTGAATTTTTTTTTATGGACCGTCCTTATGTATATTTTTTTTATTTTTATTTTCTGAACTCAATGAAAAATGTCCCAATACCTGATCAAATCCCTCCCATATAACTCCAGAACCACTCAAAATGGTTTTAGGTATAAAGAAACTGATAAAAGGGGCCAAAAGGGTGACAAAAAGAGGCCAAAAAGCCTATAAATAGAAGCTGGCAGCTCATTATCACCATTGCTAATTTGGAAATTGACTCTGGAGCCAAAAGAACCCCTTTGCCAGAGATCATGATTCTGGGAGCTACAGTGGACCAAACGGACTTCTTCTTGGACCAAGTAAGTACAAATTCCCCTATCTTTCATTTCAATACTTCATTTATTGTTTTTGAGCATGTTTGGGGGGTGGCCGTCGACCTCTAAGTGGTCAGCCCTAGTAAAACATGGGCTGTCCAGGGATAGCCCGCGGGTACCCGCGCGCAGAGTCAAAGCTGTGCGTGGGTACCTGCGACAGTCGCCTCGACAGCCTACAGGTACCCGCGAAAGTCGCCTCGACAGCCCGCGGGTTGCCCCCGCGCACTGGAAAATGTGGTTAAGATGAAGATTTAACTCCCCCTCTGCCTTATGTGTTTTGCAGGATGTACGTTCATTGGAGAGAGAGGGAGAACGAGGCTGCCAATGAGGCAGTGGCTGTAGATCCGAATGTGATGGTCATGCTGACGCTTTGTCATTGGGTATTTCTCGTCTCTGGGTCTATCTAGACGCTCAACTGGTTGTGTCACAGCTAAATAGAATATACCATGTGCACGATCCTACTTTACACCGACGATTCCTTAGGGTACGTCTCTTGGAACGCAACTTTGATTATATTACACATTTTCATGTTCCTAGGAGTCTAAATCAAATCACGGATCCTCTAGCTAATCACATTTTAGATTGGCATCTTGCTCACACATAAAGAAGATCATGATCATACACATGTAAATACATTTTTGTACACATCATCCATAAGACACAAAAAAGAAATAAAAACCATATATAAATATCATAAAATCCTCAGAGTACATAGATGGGTGCAAGCGCCTCAAAAAGTGGGAACCATAACGAGTCACTCGGGCTTATGCCCTCAAAAAATATATATACATATTGGTGCTCGAGGCACATCAAAATCTACAAGTCTATTCAGGGCCTATGGGCCCTGTTATAATCATATACAGCTCGGCCCAAATGCCTAAACAATCGGACCCATGTCCGAGGTAACCCCACCATATGAGTCTGCATGGAGGGCGGAAAGTCCTCTATCTGTATCATGGGAACTGTGTGAGTGAGCTCAGTGAAGTTCCACTCAACCCGCCTAAGAGCCCTCTTAGCCTCTCCTGCTGGGAGGTTCCCTGCTGCTACTGCTCCCCTGGTGGCAGCAGCCGCGGCCTATGGTCGTGGGCGGCGCCTATTCCATGCAAAATCGACAAGCCGCACGGGTCCCACATCTGCACACAACACAATGTTCACCCATCAAAAACTCTGTTATCCAAAAACATGATATATATATCAAAAATACATAAAAATTACATATGCAAACAAAAAAGAAAATTGTACAGGTGGAGACTTACCCATCTCCCCTCGCTCCTCACCAGGAGGCACTGGTATCGCTGGATCTCTGGAAAATTCGATCCCGGCATATGGGTAATCATCGATCGTCAGAATCTGTCACGACAGCCACGCAAAGAAATCATCATTGAAGGCCTCGGTGGTCCTCCCACCACCCTATCGCGGCAGCACCACTGCCCATCTACACACTGCAGGGAAAGTCGCCAGATGTCCTCATACTGTCATCCGAGGACTAAATCATGGAACTCTCTCAAAGAAAAATGAACAACCGTCAGTCAATTGAGGCCAACGCGGATCGTGATAGATAGGATCGTTCAACAACCGTGTTAAATCTGGCAAGTGTAACGTCGCAAAGAAAGGTAGTTTAGGTTGTTGCTGATAGCTGGGATAAAAGGGTCCTGGAGTTTGACTGGCACCAGGTTGCTAGGAAAAGTTTGGCTGCTGGCCAGAGTTTTGGTAGAAACCGTGGCCCTGACTAGCGTAAGGGTTTTGCATTTGAGGAGACATCATTTGTTGATTCCCCATGAAGGACATAGGATGTTGGGCATTCATTGTGTTTGACGGACTTTGGGAAGGATTACCCCATGACGGTCCCGAGGGGAGAGGCATAGAAGTTTGTCCCGGGTTCCATTGACTGTGGAAAGAGTTACCCCAGAACAACATTCCAGAGGAAGGAACGGATCCTTGTCCTGAATTCCAAGGCCCTGGTATATGTGCCCCCGACGCAGGAATAGTACCTTGTGCCGGTGTAGATTGTCCAAAAATGGGTGTGCCCCCAGATGGGAAAGCAGTGGATGTGAAAGTGTTATTACCAAACATCTCGTTCCAAACAAACGGTGACGAACCTACCGGCAGAGTTTGCGCAGGTGTTCCTTGACTCCCGGCTCCAAATGAACTTGTGTGTGCAGGTTGCCCGGCGGACTACTGATGCAATCCACTAAGAGAAGGGGACGAAGGAGGGATATGACCCCCAGCGTAAGGAAAAGCATTGAAAGGGATAGAAATGCCCCCAATTTGACCTTGCAGAGGAGCGTTAGAGCTCCCTGCCCCCAGACCCAAAGTTTTTAAAGTGGAGGAAGTGAGTACAGGACTTGTACCTGAACTAGGCATACCGTATGAAAATGGAGCACCTGTCACACTAGGTGTGTAAGGAGGTGTGGCCACCGTGATAGATGGGGTTGGTCCACTGTGCGACGTAGTTGCGACCGATACCATGGTGGCCCGGACCGTCGACAAAGGCAAGTTAGGAGAAGCTTCTCCCTTGGTAGCAACAGTGATGGGAATGGAAGAAATCCTAGAAGAAGTAACAAAGTTTGGTTCCATAACTGGGTTAGGCACTGACAGGCTTTCGTAAAATTGAATTGGCACAATAATGTTCGGCCTCCTATGCCAACGAAGTTGCCTTCAGACATTCCAAAGTCTGAGGCCAAGCCTAACGAAGATCCAGGTGATCACGTGACTACTTTCCACCTTTGGTGTTCATCTAACTCACTGAAATATGACTCCGTCCAGTTGCGATTGTTTCAACGCACTCTTATTGGGAGTGCCATGAAATGGTACATAGATCTTGATCGTTCACGATATTCTTCTTTTGGTGAACTGGCGATGGCCTTCCTTAACCATTTCCAGTTACCTGTGAGATACGACACCGGCACAGAGTTGCTAGCTAATTTCGAGCAGATGACCGCGGACCATATCTCAAATCATATTCGAGAGTGGTGACGCCGAAAGAGTCTTATCAAGGTACCCGTCCCACCAGCATTCCTGCTTGAGTGGTTCCTTAAGTCTTTAGTTCCGCAGTTATCCAAAGACGTCGCAACTTCAGGGGTTTTCTCCGAGGAGGATGCCATCATGAGGGCTCAACAGTTTGAGCTTATCTATTCTTAGTCTAGTCTATTGTACACCATCCTGCCAGATGCACCATGATCGATTCTGGAAAAAACCAGACAGAGAGCCGGACCACATGTCGATGGTATAGTTGGTTCGGCACAAACCAAGCCCGCTGAGCAATTGACAAAACAATTGCAGCAGTTATCTATACAACACTCAGCGGCCAGCCAGACTACTTCTTTGGCTTCTCCTCCTAATCAAACGTTGGAAGTACACTCTGTACAGACGACTAACCCAAAGGCCAACCAGCAGCCTGAAGGGAAGAAAAAACAATGCAAGAAGAGTAAGGGGGATAAAAAACCCAATGATAATGCTGGCGAGGGAACCACGGAAAAGAGGAAGGCGAGGTATCTGTGCAACTTATGTGTGGAAGACCACCCGACCCATCTATGCCCTCGAATTGTGGAGGCCCAGAAGTTTGTCACACAGCAACAACAAGCCATGTTGACTAATCCCTTTCAGCATGGGCAAAATTTGACTCAAGCCTCTACAAGTGTCGAGGGGGGCAGCCAAGAAAACTGCCCTCGCCCAAACAATTCATCTTCCGCGAACGTATACATGGTTAAAAGTGATTCTTTCATAATGACTAGAGCGCACGACTATAGCAAACCAAGTTCCCTTGAGAAGGGAAAAGAATTCGAGATCCCATCTCTTCCTCTACAGATCGATAAGACGTTGGGTGAAATGATGACACGCATTCTAAAAGGTGCGTTCAAGCGCGCTTCTCACAATCCAAACGCAAGGGCTGCCCATAACTACTCTGTGGTGGAAGATTTATCACAAACCCCTTGTGCTATGTCCGCTTTGGAGGTCCTCCAAAGTTCCCCTGCTCAGAGGAAAGCCTTGTTGACTGCTTTAGGCTCTACTGAGACTTGTAACCCGGGTACCATCATGTTAGATACGACTGACTTGAAACCTCGTTTTCCTTACCACGTTGTGTTCCAGATAGTAGTGGCTCATCCCACGAAATTTTTTACATGGAATATCTTTCGCACGGTGGTAGACGAGGGCGCTTCAACTTGCGTTATGTCGTTAGCATGCTGGAAAGCCATTGGTCAACCTGAGTTGTCTCCGTCACCTACTCTCCTCACTGCGTTCGATGGTCGTTCTTTCCGACCGCATGGCATCATTCCTTCTTTCCCTGTGCAGTTAGGGGGAAAGACTGTGTGTGTCGAAGTAGAGGTAGTTGATGCCCCCATCGACTACAATCTATTGTTAGGTCATAGTTGGACTTATGCAATGCAAGCGGTGGTCGCTACAATATTCTGAGTCTTATTCTTTCCACATGAAGACCGGATAGTGACCATTGATCAGTTATCCTTCTCTCGACCTGACCCAGCTTTGGGGGCATCCACGGTTCCCATGGTTGATAATCCTCAAGCCGGTGTCGTCAACATAGGAGTTGATTTGTGCCCATCTTTGATGGGTACTTTCGATTACCCACCTCCTCATGGCGATGTCAAATTTATATCGAACCACCACAAGGCTGAGATTTTCCATGTTTCATCATTTCGCACGACGTACTTTCAGGATCCGTGGACTCTTCCTTCCCCATCAGCCACGATGGATGAGACAGGGCACGCTGGCATGGCCACGCCCTTGTCGACCGCTGAAGTAGCGTACTCTTTGGTCCAGCAAACTTCAGCTACTCCTGATCTGATTACCACACAAGAGTTGGATCCACTCCTCGATCCTATCTGGGCTCAGGATTCTCTTACCGATATCGATTCGTTAGATTTAGTCTTGCCTTCTGATGAAGCTATAATCGAAGCAATGATTGGTCTAGACAAACCCTGGGAAGATCTTCATCACAGATCATATTTCCTCCCAGAGTTACACCGAATCGAGGCAGGAGAGTTCACTGTCACCATGACGGGAGATCAACCTTGTCCCATTAACCTCTTAGCTACACAGGATATTTATGCTGAGGGAAATATGGAGACTATCGCTGCCACGATACCCATCAATATCTCTCGAAACCTCGGCATCATGGAGAATGTCTTCGTCGGAGCGGATTTCTCCCCCGAAGAGATTCAGATTTACAAAGATCTTTTTAAAGAATTCCGCGATGTTTTTTCTTGGTCTTATGAGGAAATGCCAGGCATCGATCCGAAAATAGTTGAACATGAGATCACTACGTATCCTGATGCTAAGCTTGTTCGACAAAAACTTCATCCAGTTAATCCTAGGAAAGCAGCAGCTATCAAAGCTGAGGTTGAGAAATTACTTAAGGCAGGGTTCATATACCCTATTCACTTGACTCAATGGGTGTCAAACCCCGTGTCGGTCGATAAAAAACAAGGCACGATTCGTGTCTGTACTGATTTCCGTGATTTGAACAAGGCATGTCCGAAAGATAATTATCCAACCCCATTCATCGACCAGATCATTGATGAATGTGCCGGTTGTGAAGCCTTTTCATTTATGGATGGTTTCTCGGGTTATAACCAAATCTAAATCAAACCTGAGGACCAACACAAAACGACATTCATTTGTCCGTGGGGTACATTCTCCTATTGAAAAATGCCTTTTGGTCTCAAGAACGCTGGAGCCACCTTCCAGCGGGCCATGTATTTTGCGTTTCATGACCTCAAACATATAGTCGAGGCCTATCTAGATGATTTAGCATCACGCTCTCGCAAGCGAAAGGATCATCCTACACACCTCAGAATCATCTTCGAACGCTGTCGCTACTTCCAAATTCGCTTGAATCCCAATAAGTGTAGATTTTGCATCATGTCAGGACGTTTATTAGGTTTCATTGTTTCAACAACGGGGATCATGGTTGATCCTCTTAAGGTGGAGGCAATAGTCCAGTTGCCCCCCCCCACGCACAATCTTACAACTTCAGAGTCTTCAAGGTAAGGGGAACTTCTTACGATGCTTCATTGCCAACTATGCCAAAATCACCAAGGGTTTCATGTGTTTACTGAAGAAAGACGTTCCTTTTCTCTGGGACGAAGTAGCGCAACGCTCTTTTGACGCATTGAAACACACCCTTACAACCGCACCTCTGCTACGGCCACTGAATTATAACAAGGATTTTCTATTATATCTGGCTGCCACAGAGTCAACCATAGGCATGGTTTTAGTTCAGGAAGATGATTCGTTTTTTGAATACGTGATCTATTACCTGAGCCGAGGCCTCGTAGGACCAGAACTTAATTATACACATCTCGAAAAACTTGCATTGGTAGCAGTACATGCTGTTCAACGGTTCCGTCACTATGTTCTGTTTCGCAAGACCACCGTCGTAGCTGTCGTGAATCCATTTCAGTACATGTTTACACGATGAGTTATCGGTGGAAAAATCAGTAGATGGATGGTAATCCTTCAAGAATTTGACTTAGAATTTGTTTCAGCCAAGTCCAAAAAGTCATTGGTCTTCGCAGAACTTATTTCGGAACTTCCGGTTGAGTCAGGTGACGTTGTGCCTGAGGAATCGCCTATCCGAGGGGATATGTTTTTTATTGAATCGTCATACCCCTGGTACGGAGATATACTGATCTACCTCCAGACTTTGAAGTGTCCTACCTCTTCTTCTCGTGATGAGCGTCGACGGATACGCCATCAGGCCAAGAACTATCTTATACTCAATGATACTTTGTATCAGAGAGGTGTAGATTGTATCTTGCATCGATGTCTCACTCATGAGGAGGCCGTCATAGTGCTCAACGATTGTCATACAGGAGCTTGTGGTGGTCACTTATCCGGGTTGGCAACAACCCAAAAGATTTTACGAGCAGGTTACTTTTGGCCCACACTTATTAAAGATTGCATCGAGTCGGTCAAGAAGTGCCATCCGTGCCAAGTCTTCTCACGGAAGATGAGGGCACATCCAGCTCCTATGTTTCCTGTCATCACAGTCGGTCCCTTCACCAAGTGGGGGATTGATTACACTACATGCAACCCCCCATTAGCAAGGGGGCACCGCTATATCATTTTAGTTGTCGACTACTTCACTAACTGGGTCGAAGCTATGCCGACGTTCAAAGATGATGGAGAGACTGTAGCTCTCTTCTTATTTAACCAAATCATAGAAAGGTTCAGCATCCCGAGAGATATTGTCACTGACCATGGCAGTCACTTTCAGAATCAAATGATGACCAAGTTAATGTCAAATCTTGGGTTACGGAAAGAACATTCCTCACCTTACTATCCCCAAGCCAATGGGCAGGTGGAAGCTGTAAACAAAACACTTAAGATGATGCTACAACGAACTATCAACTCAGCCAAGTCAAATTGGCATTTGATGTTATACTCGACATTATGGGCTTACTGAACATCAATTAGGAATGCAACCAGTTTCTCACCTTTCCAAGTTGTTTACGGGCTGGAGGCAGTCTTTCCCATCGAATGTCAAATTCCGTCTCTGAAATTGGCAATACAGTTATTTCCAGACACTTCTCCGCTTGAAGAATGGTTAGTACACCTAGAGAAGCTTGATGAACAATGTCGTGATGCGGAACTGGCCAATGAGGCTCATAAACGTAAGGTTAAGTGTCAATATGATAGGTCTGTTCGTCCTCGGGTTTTCTCTGAGGGCGACCTTGTCCTGGTTTATGACCAAGATAAGGACCCCCTGGGGACAGGAAAGTTCAAACCCATGTGGTTCGAACCCTTCATTATTAAGGAGGTTTTAAAGAAGGGTGCTTATCATCTGGTTGATTTTGAAGGGAATGCTTTGGTGGAGCCTAGAAATGGGCTCTACCTCAAGAAGTATTACTCATAGAATGGTCATTGTGGGTAACTTTTTGTAACATATGTATAGTCTTTGTGCTATTACTTTCTTTCATTTATTTTAAAAAACGTGTCATGGACGTGTCATTAATGTTATCGTTCATCACTATGGCAGATGTCAAGTGAGTCCGAGGTGTTCATTGGGTATGCGGATGGTGCTAGTCGACACACGCGAAGGCTTGCCTCCACAGCTTGGGTAATCTTTACACCACAGGGTCAGTTGTTATCTTCCGGAGGGATATGCTTAGGTGACACCACAAACAATGTTGCTAAGTATAGCACAGTTATTGAGTTGCTTCATGACGCTTTTTCATTGGGTATCTCTCGTCTCCGGGCCTATCTAGACGCTCAACTGGTTGTGTCGCAACTAAATATAATATACCGTGTGCACGATCCTACTTTACACCGACGATTCCTTAGGGTACGTCTCTTGGAACGCAACTTTGATTATATTACACATTTTCATGTTCCTAGGAGTCTAAATCAAATCACGGATACTCTAGCTAATCACATTTTAGATTGGCATCTTGCTCACACATAAAGAAGATCATGATCATACACATGCAAATACATTTTTGTACACATCATCCATAAGACACAAAAAAGAAATAAAAATAATATATAAACATCATAAAATCCTCAGAGTACATAGATGGGCGCAAGCACCTCAAAAAGTGGGAACCATAACGAGTCACTAGGGCTTATGCCCTCAAAAAATATATATACATATCGGTGCTCGAGGCACATCAAAATCTACAAGTCTATTCAGGGCCTATGGGCCCTGTTATAATCATATACAGCTCGGCCCAAATGCCTAAACAATCGGACCCATGTCCGAGGTAACCCCACCATATGAGTCTGCATGGAGGGTGGCAAGTCCTCTATCTCTATCATGGGAACTGTGCGAGTGAGCTCAGTGAAGTTCTGCTCAACCCGCCTAAGAGCCCTCTTAGCCTCTCCTGCTGGGAGGTTCCCTGCTACTACTGCTCCCCTGGTGGCGGCAGCCGCGGCCTCTGGTCGTGGGCGGCGCCTGTTTCGTGCAAAATCGACAAGCCGCACGGGTCCCACATCTGCACACAACACAATGTTCACCCATCAAAAACTCTGTTATCCAAAAACATGATATATATATCAAAAATACATAAAAATTACATATGTAAACAAAAAAAAACTGTACAGGAGGAGACTTACCCATCTCCTCTCGCTCCTCACCAAGAGGCACTGGTATCGCTGGATCTCTGGAAAAGTTGATCCTGGCATATGGGTAATCCTCGATCACCAGAATCTATCACGACAGCCACGCAAAGAAATCATCATTGAAGGCCTCGGTGGTCCTCCCACCACCCTGTCACGGCAGCAATGCTGCCCATCTGCACACTGCAGGGAAATTCGCCAGACGTCCTCGTACTGTCATCTGAGGACTAAAGCATGGAACTCTCTCAAAGAAAAATGAACAACCGTCAGTCAATTGAGGCCAACGTGGATCGTGACAGATAGGATCATTCAACAACCGTGTTAAATCTGGCAAGTGTAACGTCGCCAAGAAAGGTAGTTTAGGTTGCTGCTGATAGCTGGGATAAAAGGGTCCTGGAGTTTGACTGGCACCAGGTTGCCAGGAAAAGTTTGGCTGCTGGCCAGAGTTTTGGAAGAAACCGTGGCCCTGACCAGCGTAAGGGTTTTGCATTTGAGGAGACATCATTTGTTGATTCCCCATGAAGGACATAGGATGTTGGGCATTCATCGTGTTTGACGGAATTTGGGAAGGATTACCCCATGCCGGTCGCGAGGGGAGAGGCATAGAAGTCTGTCTGGGGTTCCATTGACTGTGGAAAGAGTTACCCCAGAACAACATTCCAGAGGAAGGAACGGATCCTTGTCCTGAATTCCAAGGCCTTGGTATATGTGCCCCCGGTGCAGGAATAGTACCCTGTGTCGGTGTAGATTGTCCAAAAATGGGTGTGCCCCCATATGGGAAAGAAGTGGATGCGAAAGTTTTATTACCAAACGTCCTGTTCCAAACAAACGGTGACGAACCTACCGGAAGAGTTTGCGGAGGTGTTCCTTGACTCTCGGCTCCAAATGAACTTGTGTGTGGAGGCTGCCCGATGGACTGCTGATGCAATCCACTAAGCGAAGGGGACGAAGGAGGGATATGACCCCCAGCGTAAGGAAAAGCATTGAAAGGGACAGGAATGCCCCCAAGTTGACCTTGCAGAGGAGCGTTAGAGCTCCCTGCCCCCATACCCAAAGTCTGTAAAGTGGAGGAAGTGAGTACAGGACTTGTACCTGAACTAGGCATACCATATGAAAATGGAGCGCCTGTCGCACTAGGTGTGTAAGGAGGTGTGGCCGCCGTGATAGATGGGGTTGGTCCACTGTGAAACATAGTTGCGGCCAATACCATGGTGGCCCGGACCGTCGACAAAGGCAAGTTAGGAGAAGCTTCTCCCGTGGTAGCAACAGTGATGGGAATGGAAGAAATCCCAGAAGAAGTAACAGAGTTTGGTTCCATAACTGGGTTAGGCACTGACAGGCTTTTGTAAAATTGAATTGGCACAATAATGTTCGGCCAAGTATCAATGTTTGAGGTTTCAACCAATCCAATATTGGCGGTCGATTCCTCGGGGGGTTGTTCATGCTCAAAATCCCCGGTTGCTTCGAAAGACCCTTGATGGTCTAGCTTCCGCCTCAATGGTGGCGGGGGTGGCTCCAGTAGAATCGGCGGCAGGCCCAGAAGCCTTCGTGATCGGCGGAGCTTTGAATCCTCCATTGTGTGAGAATATTCACGACACGCTAAGGTATTCTACACGAACAAACAGTAACACTCACTAATAGAAAGCCCCTAGAATATAGATCAAGCAAGCACTAAACTAGTTGGAAGAACAGTTACAACAACCAACACTAGAGAAACTTACCGGTGCAAGTGAAACTCGAATACAGAAGCACCCTCCGGGTATACTCTGCAAAGCATGGTCCGATGTTTGTCCTAGGTACCACGGTATACCCCCGCAGTCACCTGTGTATGTTCCTAGAAAAGATTGGCAACTAGTTTTCTAGCACGTGAACAATCACTAGGCGGGTACAGTCGATAGTTGGGTAGACCACAATGAGCAGGGTATCAAGCCCGAAACCTGTCAAGGGTATCAAGAGAAAATGGTCCGGAAGACAACTGAGGACCTCGAACGGATTCGAGACCCACGAAGCTCCGTGGCAAATGAAAAAGACGGAATCCCTTAACAAATCCTCGATATGTGTTCTCCACAACGCTCGGTCCATCTTTGGAGGGGTTATCTCCTCTACCTTTCCTTACGCGACCTCGTGTTTATCCCCTGTGTTAGAGGGGGGTCCCAGATAACTTTCCGTAACTGGACTTCTACACTCCCTATTGACAGACTCCAATGTTTGGTTTGGGTGGCCTTGGAGAATTTACTCTCCAAGCTATTCCAAGGCCCTAGTCCTGAGCTAGTGTATGCACCCTACAAACGAAAAAGTCTAATTGATTTTAATTAGCGTTTCTTTTAATGGGCTTTTTAAGTCACAAGGTGTGAAAGTGAAACTGATGGTGTGTAAAAAGACTCAAAGCAAAATGAACAAGAAATGCTTGGAAACAAAAACTTTTACAAACAATACAAAACCAACAACTTTTCGACAAGAAAGACTTCTTTTCTTTTTTGATTTTTCTAAGATTTGATGCAAAACTTATGAAAAAAGACTCTTTCCTAGCTACTGATGCAACAACAAAATCTTCAAACCAAGAAGAAAATGAAACAAGAGATTTTTTTTTTATTGCAAAATAACGCAACAAGGAAAAATGTTGACAAGAACAAAACCAAGAGAATGAAAAGAAAACTCTGGCTTAAAGCGCAGATCGCAAAAGAATCAGAGAACAAAATGCGAAAAAGCAATCAAGACAGCACCGATTCTAGCACTTGCCTAAAAACCACAAAACAAATATTTTTTCTCTTTTATCTTTTCTATCAAAACATCAACTAACAAACACAGGCTAAGGATAAGATGCCCTAACCTGCTGACTGTGCAGCTCCAGACTCTATGCCCCTGAGAGGAGCTCTTCTCATCACAGGAGGGGATGACTGCCCCACCCAAGCTGAAAAACTACCAATCAAGCCCGCAACTGTCACCAATACAGCACGCGTGCAAACGCGTGCTGAGCTACAACAGCGCGCGGGTACCCGCGAGCTAGACTTAAACAGGCCATGGGTCTATATAAAAGCCAAGATAAAACAACACACAGGCAGCCCAGACCTGAAAAAGGCCTCTGGTATTGAAAACAAGGGTCTCTAAAAGGCTTGGATGCTATTACTTCAACAGAAAAGGAAAATTTTCAAAAAAGAAAACAAATGCAAAGAATAACCAACACAATAAGGCAGACTAAAAGAAAGATAGTAAACCAATCAAGACCCAGACAGGATCCAGAAAGCCCCCTGAGAAGGTAAACTTCTGACAGGGAAGAGGAGACTGCCTCTTAATCTTCCTGGGCTCTACACGCTACTGAAACCACTACAGCAGGTGTTCAAACGCGGGCTGTAGAAGGTTAGGGTGCGGGTTACACGCGTGTAGGCCTTCTGCAGGCCGCGTGTACCTCTGTGTGTCCTGAGAATAAATGTCAAGCCATAGTCAAGAAAAAACTAGTATTGATAACCAGGTTCCTTGCTAGCTTTGACCTAACAGAAAACAAATAAACAAAGAAACTGAAACTCTACTTCTTTGAACTACCCAAGAACCTTCAATGAAATCTGAAAACCCTAAGAGTAAATGTCCCCAGTGGAGTCGCCAATTCTGTTGTGGGGAAATTCTACCCTACGGACTAACAAGCTAGGGCTTAAACATGTATGTAGATCATGACCCTTCAGAAATAACTTTTAACTTTCTTCCCCAACCTAAAACCCTTTTTCACAGGCAAACATGGGAAGAACCAACTAACCTTTTTATCGACGGTTGGTGTAGATCCTCCGTTGCGCTTTATCCCCTTGCTTCTGCTGCTCCTTCCAAAAAGCGATCCTGCAATCAAGACAAAACTACGCATGCATGCTATTGTTCTACTAGAGGGTTA
>ML812875.1:29518-46320 GCA_009831015.1 Picea engelmannii | reverse complement strand
GGCAATTGGGCAGAGTTTCTTTGCTATGATTTTCCTCCTTTGAATAGTACCCCTACCCATTCTTTTATAGGCTAGAAGGAGCTAGGGTTTTAGACGAACTCTCAGCCATGCATGGCTGGGAGTTCCAGTTAACTGACCCAAAGATTTTCGTCCCGACGGAAACTTTCCTGATTTTTTTCTTTGTTAGGTAAACGCGGGCTGTAGTGGGCTAGCCAGCATTCCAACGCGTGCAGTAGAAGGCCTGCCATCGTTCAAACGCGCCCAGTGATAGGTTAGGGTGCGGGTTACTTAATTTAGGAGGTTTTTAAAGAGTCTGTTCAGCATGGCTTTGGCAATGAAGGGAAATGTGTTGGCCTGATGCCAGGTAAGCATGGATAGTGCAATTTAGGGTTATAACAGACTAACGTGGAAAGACAGGAGACTTCCCGTCGAGTTTGTGAAACAATGAAGTGACGTACTATTTCAGAATTTTGGGATTTCGGAGACTGAAAGGTGGAGAGGATACAAAGTTCAAGCTTTGGTATATCGAAATCTCGATACACAAAATAGCGCTATGTTGGCAGCCAATTCACATTTTCTACTGTCCTTATAAGCTGCCTACACCAATGTTTTGCAAACCTTAATTTTTCGTCGCAATTCTCAAATAAACGACACTTTTATTTTTGTGCTATTTGCACACTTACCTTCGTTTTTGTTTTCATGACTGTAAGCATGAAAACTTGGTCTTTCGAAGTCGCATTAAAATCATTATTGAATTGTCGTTATCCTTCTTGTCGATATGCCCACATGCGTTTACATTTTACTTATCATTATACAGTTGGCAAGACCTTTGATCTGTACTCATTTCACATTCTTCGATTGATTGTGTAATTTTGTTTTATTGAGTTTGTGATACATTGGGGATTGGATTTGCATGTTATTTGATCAATCCACTTGGCTCATTGGTATACATAAAAACGCATTGGCACATTGGTTAAATTTTTGGTATGAATCGTTCTATACACCGCATGTCGCATAGTCAAACCCTTGGTATTGGTTTCGATTTGTGTGTTTGGTTTTTAAACTATGGCATAACTTTTGATTGCACGAATGGTTTATCCACTTACCAAAGGTTTTTATTGATTGATTGAAATGGCATAATTGTAACACATATGCGTTGTGAAATGAATAGTGGAAAGCGTCGACGGTTGTACCATGGTAATGACTATTCTGCATGGACAGAAATAGCTCCACCACCTTCGCACGATGTCATTAATGCTTACCTCTATCCCTGTTTCACCTCTACTAGCATCAGGTAAGCCTTCGAGCATTCTTCTCTTGTGTATGCCGCGTTCAAACCCTCGCTCGTTCACATCGCTTACCGTCTACTTGGCTCTATGGCACCGGTGGTGCGAATTGAGTTGAACGGTAGTCAAGCCCTGCTACTGTTCGATAATACCCGGAAAGATTTGAAAGATAATGGTTGGCTCACGTTTGTACAGAGGTTTGAGGGTTTTAATCTATTTGTTGCACAGTAGTTCAGCCTGAATTTTGATGGGTGTAGGGCCAAGATAGGTGACATTCATCTTGAAATCAGTGAAGAGTTCATCAGCTCTACCACAGGATTAGCAGCCACAGGCCAGCGATGGTTTAAAAAATCTAAAGTTGAAGAGGTTCCACGGCCTTTATTGTTCCTCTCATGGAAGGTCACATCATATGACAGAGGTATGCCCATTTCCATGCTTAAACCAAGGTGGCATGATCTTTTGATGGTGGTTAAACAATTCGTGACCTATGAGGGTCGGTATGGACTAGTTTTTCTTTATCACCTTCGACTGTTAATGAATTTTATGGGTTATCCATTGAACATGCTGTTTTATTTCTATCATAGTCTTTATAAAATGGCTAAGAGGTTTAAATGAGAGAAGGTCGATAGTAGCTTGTTTCACCACGACCTGATCAGACTCATCGTTGTTCACCACTTAAACCTCCACGGTGATAGTTGGCAAGCTTTTATCTCTCGAAATGGTTTTGCTGATACAGAGCCTGTCCAAATTGACAAGCCTGTGGTTAGTGAAACTAAGGTCGGGCCACCCGTGCCTTTCCATGTCCTATTGCCCTCTCCCAAACCCTCGGTCGACCTTGATATCGACCTACCCAACGTCTTAGCAGACAAGGTTGAGGCTATAAAAAAGCATGTGAGTAAAAAGGTTAAAGGTAACCCTACTGTCGGTGGCAAAGGTAAACAGAATGCTCGACTTATATCGAGACTTGCTAAGAATAAACCTAAACCTAGTGTTGATCAAAAGCCTATAGTCCTTAGTGAAGACTTGGACTCTAACATCGAACGCTTCCTATCTAGTGATTACCCTTACTCCCAAGGTCTGTGCTCCGAGCCACCCTATGACTTCGTTTCTAATTTTCTCTCGTGCTTAAAGAAAAACCCTAGTTACCTAGGGATCAAGCTTCCTAGTGAAACCCTCAGTGATTTAACCAAACCCTCACCTGCAATTTCGAAGCCCAGGTAGTCGTCATGCAACCAATGTAATGTGTGGTTGGAACGCTACTATACTGACGTTCCCTTACTACAGTCCAAAATCAAATCGCTGGAAAACCAAGTTACAGTGTTGACAAGCCAAAGTGACAAGCTTCAAGCAAATGAAAAGAAACATAAAACCACTGGTTCCATCGTATTTAGGAATGTCGAATCGGCTACAACATTCGTAAATTCCAAACTGTTATGACCAAGTTGTCTGCTCATCATCCAGGTATGAATTTCGATATCAATTACGTTCTATGAATTGCTAGGATTAATGTAGTGAATTGAGTTTGGTTTTTCAAATAAGCTCTGCCTATTGTTCGAATTGACTTTGTCATAGTTTGCTTATAAAAAAAATGGTTATGTTATGAATCCTGTACATTGTTTTCGTTTTTCTAAAATTAAATGAAGTGATGATTTGGTTACACAATTTGGTTGTACCCAGTTTAGCAATCGATTGGTTTTCGCTGGGTTTGATTTGTTTGACTGTTGGTTTGAGTTAACGAAATCAGTGGTTTTTTCTTTCGCTTGGATTCTATTTGTATCTAACCTGAACAAGAGGTTTTTGTGCTAAAATTAGAGCACGAATATGTTTTGATTTGATATGATTTTGTTTTGGTTGGATCACAGCGACCCCAATTTAGTTCTTGTAATTTGATTGTTGATATGATTTCGTTGAATTGGATTGATAATTACGATGTAGTCTATTGAAAAAATGACTCTATTTTGTCAACATTTTCGTTTGGATTTAGATTATATCTAACCTGTGCAAAAGATCTCTTTGCCGAAATCATGGAACCGTGTTGTTAAACTCAAACTGTTCGATTCACTCTTGTTTTGATTGGATTGCTACAATTGTTTTTATGAGTTCGATTCGTATAAAAAATAGACTCGATGCTTCTCTGTTGATCTTAATTTTCAAAACAACTTTGTTAAACTCAGATCGACACATGTTATCTTTGTCGAATTCACATGAGAAAATTCAGTTAATAAATGAATTCAAGAAATGATTTCGTTCAATGTCAATCGATTTTGTTTGCCCCAATTAGCAATAACAAACGATTAAACAAGTCCTACAGACCTTGTTATCAACCGATTAATTCCATTATCATTTCGTTTGTGGTAATTTACACACCAGTTTTGATTTGATGGATCGTTCGTTTATGTTAATACAGTTATATCAATCTGAAAATGATCCTGTTGTTTTCGTATGGGTTCGATTGTGTTTCCTGTTGATGGATAAGGCAGTATAGACGATTTCATATGATTTGTTTAACTGTATTGATTTCAATTTGATATGAAAACGATTTCATTACTGTTCGATACGATTTTGTATACCCGAATTGGTAACGAATTAAATAGAGCATACCCATCTCTATTATCGTTTGGTTGAATACAATTTAGCAAGTGTCGATTTGAACGATGCTTTTAGAAATCAAATATCTTTTGATAGTTTGAATTATATTTTCTAAGATTTCAATTGATTTTTAATACGATTCTGTGTTTGATTTAGACCAGCTACAGAATCGCAAGATTCTGTAGCTAGTCTTTAGAATTAGATTTTTATCATTTTCATCAACAAAATATCCTCTTAACTTGTCCTTTTTTGACCTCTTTCAGGTACATTCGAATTGCATTGGACATGTTGTGGTAGTCTAGGAGATATTTATGTGATATAGTTTTATTTTTAAGTTGTTAGTTTGAGTTAGAGATAGGAACTTGGGATATCATCCCAGTTTGTTTGTAAACAGTTTTGATAACTCCTACAAGGAGGTTTTACCCTGTAGGAGGTCTTTAAATACTTATTATTTTTTGTAATAAGGATCATCCTCATTTGTGGGAGAACCGGGCTATGGATTTCTGATACAGACTAAGACAAAATTTGATGTTTTTTTACAACTTTCGCTTTCGATATATCAAAATTTTGTTTCAAGTTTATGCATATCGATTTGCAGTTGATTATAGACTTCTTTAGCTATCATAATCTATTGCAGGATGATATGATTTGATTAATGTGTTATCCATATCTGATCTCTTTCATTATTTAAAAGTACAACAATTACTTGGTTTCAGTTAATGAATCACAGATTTCTCTTTTTCATTAATTGAATCATGTCGTATAGATCTTTGCATACAGGTTTATCTAACTGTGAAGATTTATAAATCATAAGATTGTTGTAGTTTTTATGTCTTGTTTGTCCTGTAATCATATTTGAAGAGCACTGCAGCTTTTTGTTTATGAGAAGCTCCTGGATAATTCGGTGTGGGTTTCCTCCCTCCAATCAGCTAAGACAATCATTACACACAGGACAAACTTGGAGCGTTCCTTCAGGTCAATTTTTTTTTTTTAATATTTAATAGTTTATTTGTTAGTATAATTTAAGTAGTTTAGTTAGATATATGTGTAGTTTAGATTTGTAGTTAGAGTTAGTATTTTAGTTGTTTAGTTTAGTTAGTTTTTGTTTTATTTCTTTTCATAAAATTATAAAATCAAAAAACAATAGCTCTCGMTGTCTTAGGACAGAATATAAATGAGTTTTTCAGGTTTTCATTCAAATCTGTAAATTGTAAAAATTGTACATTTTGTGAATAAGATTTATTTATGTTAGTAGTTAGATATTTAATTTCTTAGAGTTAGCATAGTATTAGATAGTAGATTGTATATAGAATAGTTAGATTTGTTTTAGTTTGTTTTAATAGTTGTTTTCAGTTAGATTAGTTAATTTAGAGTAGTTTTCTTTTTTTGTTTTCTTAGGACTTAGATCAGCTAACGGAGCCGCTAAAACCGTTAGGGTGGGTTATCCCCAATGGATTTGGTTATTAGACAACCCTGGGCCGGATCCACTCTCCCAGTTGAAGGATGGTCAATTTCGCCTGTCAACAAATGGCACTAGAAGGAGGGCCTGAAATTAATTAATGGCATGAGGCAGTCGCAAGAATCCTCCACCACCTAATCGCTCACCTATAGTGAATAGAATCCATTTGAATGATAATATTCCCCTTCAAAAAACAACCACATCAACTAATGATCCACGGGTCACAATTGAACCAACAACCCCTAATCCTACAAGTGGTGACATACAAGAGATTGTCCGTCAATCTCTTATAATAACTCATAGTGCCTTAGCCCATTTGAGGCAACCAAACCGTCCGTTGGACCAACCTTTGGATTTCTCTGATATCAGAGAACAATTAGGAGGCACTAATCTCACTGTGAATCCTACAGATCCAATCCTAAATCCTGCTGTAGGAGGATCTGGGATACCTCCTTCACCACCTCCATCATCTCCTTCCTCTTCTGGAGGAGATTCCTCTGATGAAGGCAGTTCCCCTTCTCAGCCTTCCACACCCACTACACCAATGGAAAATCAGAACAACCCTGCTAGACCTTGGCTTGATCAGGATGTCGTAGTTGTACCTGGAGCTCAACATCCTTTACCTAAACACCCGAAGAAATGGCTTCCCAAGTTTGACCCTGATTCAAAACAGATCGCTGAAGATCACATTAAAAAGTTTATGTTATCCATAAGACTCCGCAATGTCGAACATGAAGACGTTTTCTGTAGGTTGTTCCCCTATACTTTTGAGGGAAATGCATCCACCTGGTACTTTGCCCAGCAACCCCATACCATCGTGTCTTGGGAAAAGTTTGAGTCGTGCTTTTTGGAAAAGTTCGGAGACGGTAAGCCTCTGGAAGTCCTAGTCATGGACCTTTATATCTTAAGAATGAACCCAAAAGAAAAAGTTAAAGACTTTAATCAAAGATTCTTAACACTTAAAAACCGAATCCCTACGGATTCCATGCCCGCCGAGAATCTTATAATAGCATACTACACTAAAGCTTTGCATCAAAGTATAGCTATTTGGGTTAAACGATCTAAGAAAGCCACGTTGTTAGAAGCCTTTGAGGAGGCCAACTAGATTGAAAAATATATACTTAGCCTTAAAGACTCTACTAGCAACGAAACAGACACTAGTCCTTCTTCCAAAAAGAAGATAGAAATCCTCCCCAGACCTACTCAAAGTAAAACACAACCCGAAAGCTCGTATTTAGAAAACTTAACTAAATTTGTTCAAAAACTATCAAATCAAGTTATAGACTTAAAAAGGACGACTGAAGAAGCTTCCTCTATCAAAGGACCTTACAAGCCCCCATTTCGGAAGCATTTTCCTACCAACTGACCTAATCCAACCACCGAAGGCCTTAATCTAGAAAGTCTGCAATGCGCCCTTCAAACAATTCTAGAAGCCCAAGATAACTTGATACCTCCTGAGATTCCTGAGGAGGTAGTTGAACAAGAGACATTTCAAGAAGAGGATTCTTCTCCAAGCATTTTTGGACACTTCTCGGATAGCATCTTTCAAGCTATCTTCAAGACAATTCATCCTTATAATACCAGGAGTAAGACAAACAACAAACCTTCTTCCAAAAACACTACAACTTCGCCTCCAAAAAAATCTAAACCAGCTGAGACTAAACAGAGAAATGTGAACCCCAACTTAGATTATGATGTAGTTGAAGATCTTAAAAAGTTGAGGGCTAACATTTATGTTTATGAGTTATTGAAATTTCCATTTCTGCTACAAAAAATGTTACAGAATATCTCAGAGAATGGCAAAAATGGCAATTCAAGTGGTAACAAGGTTGTGCAGAACAAAGTTCCCCAGAAGACTTCCACTAAAAAAAATCTTGATCCTCAAGATAAAGGAAGTCTTCCTATAAGTAATGTAAATAATGTAAATGATGTAGATAAAGTAGCTTTAGAAACTGCGAGTAAAAAACCACAAGCTACCACTCTTAGTACTCGCAAAAATGTACCTCCATTTTTGTTAACTTTCGAAATATTTAATAGAAATGTGCATAATTGTATGGTAGACTCAAGAGCATCATCCAATGTGATGCCATGGTCTGTATTCCAGAAGATTAACTCAGAAGTTGAACCATCTACTTTAAAAATCATACAACTTGATCGGACAAATGTTAAAGTTATAGGCGAACTAAAGAATGTGCTTATTAGATTATCGTCTAACCCCAAGGTTCATCAAGTCATTGATATTATTGTTGTGGATATTCCAGAAGTGTATGGTTTGTTTTTAAGCAGGGACTGGTCGGAGCAGCTACACGGTTATTTCGCGACAGATTGGTCTCATCTATGGCTTCCAGAGAGCGGAAAGCCCAACAAGATAAAGGTAAATCGTGAGCACTACCTTAAGTTCACGGTCACAGATTTAAACGATACCAACGAACCATTTACACCTTCTGTTGATTCACCCGAAGTACAAGGGATGGACACCTTCTTCGGCAATTTCATGGATGAGGCTTCAACTATCACCAATCCAGAACAACAGTTCAAGATTGTAGCATATGTGCAACCAACATATTCTACTCAACGGTCTCATGTACCCGATGAAAATCAAATTTGGTCTCTTTATTTTGATGGGTCAAATTCCAAAGAAGGATCTGGTGCAGGCTGCGTCATTATCGATCCGACAGGTAATAAAACATTGATTGCATGTCGGCTAGAATTTGAATGTACTAATAACACTGCAAAATATGAGGCTTTACTGCAAGGTCTCAGAAAAGATTTGTATATGAACATTCAAAAATTGGTTGTTTTTGGCGACTCCAAAATAGTGGTTAGACAAGTAAGAGATTCTATCCACTGTCTGTCTCTGCATCTCAAAAGCTACCAATCTGGGGTATGGAATTTAATGAATAAATTTTCTGCTTTCAATATAAATTCTATTCCTAAATTGAATAACTTTGAAGTAGATTTATTAGCTAATGTAGCTTCTAAACTTCTTCCTGCAGAAGGCTTGTCCCCATATGCATTCTCCGTCGAACTGTTGTTCCAGCCATCAGTACCTGACAACATCACGAACTGGAGAGTCTTTGACGACGATCACCAGATTATTAACTTTCTGCACATGGAAGAAACTTTTCAAGGCGCGATGATAGACAAACACACACACGACGACAATTTGCGCGATTTCACGGTAATACTAGATCCGAGAACTTCTGAATATTCATCGGATATGGTAAACTCAATCCCTAAATCTGTAGTTAGATTAGAGAAGTTTTACGATTTTCAAGATAAATTTAAAAATGCGGTCAACTGTAAAACCAATAGTTCCTCATTATCATATGAAAAGGTAAACTTAGGAACTAAGGACAATCCGCAGTGCATTAATCTAGGGGTAGGATGTCCTAAACAAGAAAAAGTTTCATTTATTAAATTGTTCAAAGAATTTAAAGATGTCTTTGCATGGACGTATGATGACCTTAAAACTTTCGACCCTAACATCATACATCATGTCATTCCTATGAAGCCCTAAACCTTACCCTTTCAACAAAAACTGAGGAAAATGCACCTTAAGCTCGAACCGACCGTTCAAAAAGAATTGAATAAGCTCCTAAATGATAAGATAATTTTTCCTGTTAGACACACTCAATGGGTTTCTAACCTTGTCCCAGTCCGAAAGAAAAGTGGGAAAATTCGACTCTACATCGATTTCCGAAACCTTAATAGAGCATCTGATAAAGACAACTATCCTGTCCCACCCATGGAACAGATCCTTCAACAGGTATCTGGTTCTGAGAGGCTATCCTTACTGGATGGTTTCTCGGGGTACAACCAAGTCCTGATGTCTCCACCAGACCAACTTAAAACTACCTTCTGTACCCCGTGGGGCACTTATGCTTATCGAAAAATGCCCTTTGGATTGATTAATGATGGTGACACTTTTAAGAGAGAAATGGACATTGCTTTCTGAGGCTTAATCAATCAGTCTGTTGTAGTTTACTTAGATGATGTTACTGTATTTTCTAAAAACAAAACCGATCATCTAGCTCACTTACGAACTGTTCTACAGCGATGTCGTAAATACGACATCTCCTTGAATCCTAAAAAATCCATCTTTGCAGTAGAGCATGGTAAACTATTGGGATTTATTGTGTCAAGTGAAGGGATGATTATCGACCCCGAAAGGACTCATGTCATCGCAAAACTTCCCCCTCCTACATCCAAAAAATCTATGCAGTCTTTCTTAGGCCAGATTAACTTTGTGAGAAGATTTGTCCCCATCTTCTCCAAAATGGTCAGACCCTTGCAAAACCTAATTAAGAAAGACACCCAATATCATTGGGGACCCCTAGAAAATCAAGATTTTAATGCAATAAAGAAGGCCATAATAGACGCTCTGTCTCTCATGAGCCCAAACTTTTCTCAAGACTTTACACTCTACACTTTTGCTTCTGACCATTCCTATGCCACCGTACTAACCCAAAAGAATGATGAGAACAATGAAGTACCCATCGCCTTTATGATATCTGCTTTCAAAGGTGCTAAAATTAATTACCCAGCGGTAGATCAGCAAGTCTATTCTATTTTCAAAGTAGTCAAGAACTTCCGGTCCTATCTTTTGAAGTCAAGGACGAAAGTCATTGTCCCCTACCCAGCTGTCAGGAACCTGTTAGTGCAAAAGGAACTAGGTGAAAAGAGGGCTAATTGGGTCACCTCATTGTAGGAGTACGACTTATAAATCACCCCAGCTCAGATAGTGAGAGGATAGGGGTTATGAAAGTTAGTTTTTGATTCAGCAGTAGGACAACAAGAAGAAAGCGATACATCAAACCTAGGACAACACGATCAAAATCCAATCTATTGTGCACAAAACTCTGTCAATCCGTGGTATGACGATATAATATTTTGTCTTGAACATGGGTCAGCCTCCCATCACCTGGATCCCGCTAAAATAAGAGCATTGAGATTAAATTCTGCCTCCTTTCATCTGGTTAATGGTATCCTGTTTCGTCAAAGTTTTGACGGCGTACTGATGCACTGTCTTGAAAAAGACGAAGCAGAAAAAGTCTTGCTAGAATTGCATGTAGGAGAAGCTGGTGGTCATTTTGGTGGTGACACCACTACCCATAAGGTTTTAAGAGCTGGTTATTACTGGACCACATTTTTTAAAGACGCCCATGCCTTGTGTCGTAAGTGTATCATTTGTCAGAAAGCATCAGGGCGGTTACAAAAACCAGCCTTTCCTTTGCAGCCTGTTTCAGTAGATTCTCCTTTTCAGCAGTGGGGCCTTGATATCATAGGTCCAATCAACCCTCCATCCTCACAATAGCACAAGTTTATTGTGACAGCCATAGATTACTTTACCTGATGGTATGAAGCTGTTGCGTTAACAACCGTCAACACCAGTCAGGTAATTTCCTTTCTAAATTTGAATATTATCACTCGTTTTGGTATCCTTGATTGTTTGGTATTCGACAACGCTTCTTACTTTTCCTCTCTTGAGATGAGCGAGTTTTCTTTGGAAAAAGGAATTAAATTGAAGTATTCTTCTAGCTATTACCCCCAGGGCAACAGATTGGCAGAATCAACAAACAAGAACTTAATTAAAATCATCAAGAGAACGGTGGTTGAAAATCACAAGAATTGGCACAATGCACTGTTAAACGTGTTGTGGGATGATAGGGTAACACCAAAAGTTGTTGTAGGTAACTCCCCCTTTTTTCTCGTTTATGGCAGAGAAGCAATTCTACCACCTCACATTCTTCTTCCTTTGCTATAGTTATCACAGAAAATCCAAGAGGAAGATTGTCCCCCTTTGGAAAACTGAATTAACGCTTTGATGAAGCTAGAAGAGGTAAGAGCCCAAGCCAAACGTAAGTTAGATCAGCATCAACTATTGGTTAAAAGTTGGTTCAATTCTAACTCTGCTTCTGATAGGAATTTTAAAGTAGGTGATCTCGTCTTGAAATGGGACAAACCGCATGAGGGAAAGGGAGAGCACACGAAATTTCAAAACTTGTGGCTTGGACCGTTTTTAATTGCTGAAAAGTTGGGTCCCAATTCTTTCTGATTACAGAATCTTGAGGGGCAGCCTGACACCTATCCGGTGAATGGCCAAGCCTTGAAAAGATACTTTGCTTGAAAAAAACCCTTGTATACTATGTACATATTTTGCTTTTGTTTGTTTTTTTTCGTTTGCTTTTTGTTTTTGATTTTTCCTTTGAGTCTATCAGCTTGTGTTTTTTGAAATACACATACTTGTATACTGAGCTATTCAGACAAAGAAAACAGAAAATTCCTTCGCTGAAATAACTGCTAAGAAAATTGCATAAACATCAATGGTATATTTTTAAAATTTATATCTGTGTTGGCAAAATGTCTGTTGTTTGAAAGAAGTTGATTGATTTCGATCTCTGAGTAAAGCTTGTCATGATCATCTATTGTCTTTTTATGTTGTCCCTATTCCTTAAGGGAATGACTTAGAAGATGTCTCCCTGCCTTAGGAAGTTGTTTTTGTAAATGAAACATCTATGCATCTTAATAAAGGGCAGTTCTAAGAAATTCTGATGAGGTCTGAAAAAATATGTTAAAATATCACGATTTTCAGCATCACCCCGCTCAACTATATATCTTTGAAAAAGAAAAACAAAATAAATCATTAATAGAGCTATGGGAAGTGCTTGTAAACCTGTCGGGATGCTGAACAGGTCTGCTGGCAACGGGTAAATGCATGCATGACACCAAGACAACTTCACCGGGGTACTGAACAGGCCCGCTAGCAGTGAAGCAATGTCGGGTTTATGAAAATTTTCAAATAAGAAACCTCTTAACCATAAAATGTCCTTTATTATGATCTAGAACTCCTTGGCAGGATACAGATGTCAGAGTGGGTTAAATGGCAACCTTGTCGAGGCTATGGACGCCTGCTGGCAATAGTGGCTCAGTCAACAGTATTGGAGATTTTATCTTTAACATTGTGACTCACTGGTCTTGAGACTGTTATCTATTTTCATCTTTTAAAACACTGCTGGAATAGTTGGTTAATGATGATGTTTATACGATTTTCTGGTTGTTGTTTTTGAGTTGGAATTATCTTTGCTGTCCTAATCTGAATTTGTTCTTTTGGCAGAGATAACTGCTTCTACCAGTGTGTCGCCATTGTTGGCAACTAATTCAAATTTTCTACTGTCCTTATAAGCTGCCTACACCAATGTTTTGAAAACCTTAATCTTTCGTCGCAATTATCAAATAAATGACACTTTTATTTTTGTGCTATTTGCACACTTACCTTCATTTTTGTTTCCACGACTGTAAGCGTGAAAAATTGGTCTTTCGAATTCACATTAAAATCATTATTGAATTGTCGTTATCCTTCTTGTCGATATGCCCACCTACGTTTACATTTTACTTATCATTATACAGTTGGCAAGACCTTTGATCTGTACTCATTTCACATTCTTCGATTGATTGTGTAATTTTGTTTCATTGAGTTTGTGATACATTGGGGATTGGATTTGCATGTTATTTGATCAATCCACTTGGCTCATTGGTATACATAAAAATGCATTGGCACATTGGTTAAATTTTTGGTATGAATCGTTCTATACACCGCATGTCGCATAGTCAAACCCTTGGTATTGGTTTCGATTTGTGTGTTTGGTTTTTAAACTATGGCATAATTTTTGATTGCGTGAATGGTTTATCCACTTACCAAAGGTTTCGATTGATTGATTGAAATGGTATAGTTGTAACACATATGCATTGTGAATTGAATAGTGGAAAGCGTCGGCGGTTGTACCATGGTAATGACTATTCTGCATGGACAGAAATAGCTCCACCACCTTCGCACGATGTCATTAATGCTTACCTCTATCCATGTTTCACCTCTACTTGCATTGGGTAAGCCTTCGAGCATTCTTCTCTTGTGTATGCCGCGTTCAAACCCTGGCTCGTTCACATCGCTTACCGTTTGCTCGGCTCTATGGCACCGGTGGTGCGAATTGAGCCGAACGGTAGTCAAGCCCTGCTACTGTTCGATAACGCCCAAAAATATTTGTAATATAATGGTTGGCTCACGTTTGTACAGAGGTTTAAGGGTTTTAATCTATTTGTTACACAACAGTTCGCCCTAACTTTTGATGGGTGTAGGGCCAAGATAGGTGACATTCAGATTGAAATCAATGAAGAGTTCATCAGCTCCGCCACAGGATTAGCAGCCACGGGCCAACAATGGTTTAAAAACTCTAAAGTCGAGGAGGTGCCATGGCCATTATTTTTCCTCTCGCGGAAGGTCACATCCTGTGACAGAGGTATGCCCATTTCCATGCTTAAACCAAGGTGGCATGATCTTTTGATGGTGGTTAAACAATTCATGACCTGTGAGGGTCGGTATGGACTAGTTTTTCTTTATCACCTTCGACTGTTAATGAATTTTATGGGTTATCCATTGAACATGCCATTTTATTTCCAGCATAGTCTTTATAAAATGGCTAAGAGGTTTAAACGAGAGAAGGCCGATAGTATCTTTTTTCACCATGGCCTGATCAGACTCATCGTTGTTCACCACTTAAACCTCCACGTTGATAGTTGGCAAGCTTTTATCTCTCGAAATGGTTTTGTTGATACAGAGCCTGTCCAAATTGACAAGCCTGTGGTTAGTGAAACTAAGGTCGGGCCACCCGTGCCTTTCCATGTCCTATTGCCCTCTCCCAAAACCTTGGTCGACCTTGATATCGACCTACCCGACGTCTTAGTAGACAAGGTTGAGGCTATAAAAAATCCTATGAGTAAAAACGTTAAAGGTAACCCTACTGTCGATGGCAAAGGTAAAAAGAATGCTCAACTTATATCGAGACTTGCTAGGAATAAACCTAAACCTAGTGTTGATCAAAAGCCTATAGTCCTCAGTGAAGACTCGGACTCTGACATTGAATGCTTCCTATCTAGTGAGTACCCTTACTCCCAAGGTCTGTGCTCCGAGCCACCCTATGACTTCATTTCTAATTTTCCCCCGTGCTTAAAGAAAAATCCTAGTTACCCAGTGATCAAGCTTCCTAGTGAAACCCTCGGTGATTTAACCAAACCCTCACCTGCAATTTCAAAGCTCAGGCAGTCGTCATGTGACCAATGTAATGTGTGGTTGGAACGATACTATACCGATGTTCCCTTACTACAGTCCAAAATCAAATCGCTGGAAAACAAAGTTACAATGTTGACAAGCCAAAGGGACAAGCTTCAAGCAAATGACAAGAAGCAGAAAACCATTGGTTCCATCATATTTAGGAATGTCGAATTGGCTACAACATTCATAAATTCCAAACTGTTATGACCAAGTTTTCTGCTCATCATCCAGGTATGAATTTTGATATCAATTCCATTCTATGAATTGCTAGGATTAATGTAGTGAATTGAGTTTGTTTTTTCAAATAAGCTCTGCCTATTGTTTGAATTGACTTTTTCATAGTTTGCTTATAAAAGAAAAACGGTTATGTTATGAATCCTGTACATTGTTTTCGTTTCGCTAAAATTAAATGAATTGATGATTTGGTTACACGATTTGGTTGTACCCAGTTTAGCAATCGATTGGTTTTCATTGGGTTTGATTCGTTTGTCTGTTTGTTTGAGTTAACGAAATCAATGGTTTTTTCTTTCGCTTGGATTATGTTTGTATATAACCTGAACAGAAGGTTTTTTTGCTAAAATTAGAGCACGACTATGTTTTGATTTGATATGATTTCGTTTTGGTTGGATCACAGTGACCCCGATTTAGTTCTAGTAATTTGATTGTTGAGATGATTTCGTTGAATTGGATTGATAATTACGATGTAGTCTATTGAAAAAACGACTCTGTTTTGTCAACATTTTCATTTGGATTTGGATTATATCTGACCTGTGCAAAAGATCTCTTCGCCGAAATCATGGAACTGTGTTGTTAAACTCAAACTGTTCGATTCTCTCTTGTTTTGATTGGATTGCTACGATTGTTTTTATGAGTTGGATTCGTATCAAAAATAGACTCGATGCTGCTCTATTGATCTTAATTTTCAAAGCAACTTTGTTAAACTCAGATCGACACATATTATCTCTGTCGAATTCGCATGAGAAAATTCGGTTAATAAATGAATTCAAGAAATGATTTTGTTCAATGTCAGTCGATTTTGTTTGCCCCAATTAGCAATAACAAACGATTAAACAAGTCCTACAGACCCTGTTATCAACTGATTAATTCCATTATCATTTCGTTTGTGGTAATTTACACACCATTTTTTATTTGATCGATCGTTCGTTTATGTTAATACAGTTATATCAATCTAAAAATGATCCTGTTGTTTTCGTATGGATTCGATCGTGTTTCCTGTTGATGGATAAGGCAGTATGAACGATTGCATATGATTTTTTTAACTGTATCGATTTAAATTTGATATGCAAATGATTTCATTAATGTTCGATACGATTTTGTATACCCGAATTGGTAACAAATTAAATAGAGCATATCCATCTCTGTTATCATTTGGTTGAATACAATTTAGCAAGTGTCGATTTGAATGATGCTTTTAGCAATCAAATATCTTTTGATAGTTTTAATTATATTTTCTAAGATTTGAATTGATTTTTAATACGATTATGTGTTTGATTTAGACTAGCTACAGAATCGCAAGATTTTGTAGCTAGTCTTTAGAATTAGATTTTTATCATTTTCATCAACAAAATATCCTCTTAACTTGTACTTTTTTGACCTCTTTCAGGTACATTTGAATTGCATTGGACATGCTATGGCAGTCTAGGAGATATTTATGTGATATAGTTTTATTTTTAAGTTGTTAGTTTGAGTTAGAGATAGGAACTTGGGATATCATCCCAGATTTTCTGTAAACAGTTTTGATAACTCCTACAGGGAGGTTTTACCCTGTAGGAGGTCTTTAAATACTTATTATTTTTTGTAATAAGGATCATCCTCATTTGTGGGAGAACTAGGCTATGGATTTCTGATACAGACTGAGACAAAAGTTGATGTTTTGTTACAGCCTTCACTTTTGATATATCAAACTTTTGTTTCAAGTTTATGCATATCGGTTTGCAGTTGATTATAGACTACTTTAGCTATCATAATCTATTGCAGGGTGATATGATTTGATTAATGTGTTATCCATATCTGATCTCTTTCATTATTTAAAAGTACAACAATTACTTGGTTTCATTTAATGAATCACATATTTCTCTTTTTCATTAATTGAATCATGTCGTATAGATCTTTGCATACAGGTTTATCTAACTGTGAAGATTTATAAATCATAAGATTGTTGTAGTTTTTATGTCTTGTTTGTCCTGTAATCATATTTGAAGAGCACTACAGCTTTTTGTTTACGAGAAACTCATGGATAATTCGGTGTGGGTTTCCTCCCTCCAATCAGCTAAGACAATCATTACACATAGGACAAACCTGGAGCATTCCTTCAGGTCAGTTTTTTTTTTTTTTTTTT
>ML812875.1:0-29474 GCA_009831015.1 Picea engelmannii | reverse complement strand
GTTTAATTGTTAGTATAATTTAAGTAGTTTAGTTAGATATATATGTAGTTTAGATTTGTAGTTAGAGTTAGTATTTTAGTTGTTTAGTTTAGTTAGTTTTGTTTTATTTCTTTTCATAAAATTATAAAATCAAAAAACAATATCTCTCGCTGTCTTAGGACAGAATATAAATGCGTTTTTCAGGTTTTCATTCAAATCTGTAAATTGTAAAAATTGTACATTTTGTGAATAAGATTTATTTATGTTAGTAGTTAGATATTTAATTTCTTAGAGTTAGAATAGTATTAGATAGTAGATTGTATATAGAATAGTTAGATTTGTTTTAGTTTGTTTTAATAGTTGTTTTTAGTTAGATTAGTTAATTTAGAGCTGTTTTCTTTTTTTGTTTTCTTAGGACTTAGATCGGCTAACGGAGATGCTAAACCCATCAGGGTGGGTTATCCCAAACGGCTTGGGTTATTAGACAACCCCGGACTGGATCCACTCTCCCAGTTGACGGATGGTCAATTTTTCCCTTCAACACGCTGACCGTTGGATCAAGGGGGAGTTCCCAACTGTTGATCTCCTTAAAAGGGGGATTTCAAGATTTCGGGAGTCGAGGAGTAGAGTTGCAGGACATCGCAACTCCCGAATTCATGAAAGCCGAAAAGCCGAAACTGACATCAGGAAGGGTCAAGTGTTTATGTATTTCAAGTTTTGGAGGTTGAAGAGGTAAGGCACTCGACCAAGTGATTCGCAAAATCAGGAAATCCGATATCCTGAAATAAAGGAGGAATTCCCTCAAGGTGTTGTTGTGGGTAGATTTCCCAAAAAGGAAATAGAAGAGCCAGTCAATCTCTCAGGGGCCAAAAAGAAAAGATCATGTGTGGATCCTGATCTGCAGGTCTTGGGAGGGGTGTGCGTCAATTAACCTGACTGTCCCATTGGGAAAAATAGTGTCTACCTTGTAAGGTACCAGCCATCCTGTATGCAGCTTACCCTGAAATTATTTAAAGCCCGAATCATACAACAGAGCCCAATCTCCCTTTTTGAATAATTTATTCTTGATGACTCGATCATGCCACTTGGTTCTTTGTTGTTGAATTGTTGAATTAGTGTGGTTTGATGAATAATGTCCAAATGCTTCTCATCCATCTCATTTAGCTACTGCAGTCTGGCCTTCTGTGCTACAGTAAAGTCTAGATTGACTGTTGATGCAGTTCTTAGGGTTTTGATCTCGAACTCAATGGGAAAAATAGGGATCTTCCCATATACCAGTTCATAAGGAGAAAAACCAATTGTGTTCCTCCAAGTGGTTCGATAAGCCCATAGAGATTCATGCAATCTATCAGAAAAATGCCTACGATGTTCCCTCACTGTTTTAGTATGAATCGCTTCTATTACTTTGTTTGTACTTTCCACCTTCCCATTACCTTGGGGATGATATGGAGAAGTTTTTCTATGTAAAACATGATTTTTGTTGAGTAGGGCTTCAAACTTATGTGATGTGAAAGGTGTTGGGTTACGAAAAAGGTATAAATATCTTCCTTTTTCCCACAGTTCATGATGTGATTTTGATTGATTCTTCAGATAGTTAAGGATAAATAGGAAAGAACGTGATTAATATGTCTCTTAGGGTTGTTATTGAATTTTTATTAAATAGATTCTAAATTACGATTGGAATGGTTTGATTTTGTTGCAGAATTGGATAAATAATTGTCAAAGATAACCAAAGAGATCTTGGCTATGCACAAGTTATTGGAGGTTGAAGACTTTTTAGGCGCAAAGCAGTTTTGAAGATAATGCATTTTCTATATTGTAACTTTATAATAGTAAAGAAATCCTGAGGATCTTTCGATCCTTGAGATAGCTTGATTTACCCAGACTATTGTAATATATAAGAGGGTAATAGATCCAGGAAAAGGAGAAGAAAAAACGCATTCAAGTATTTAGATTCATAATTTCTCTGCACAAGCAGTTTTTGTAAATGTTTCACCAGCTATGGAATCAATGAAAATTTTGAGTGTTTCTACCATTTCTGTGTTCTGAGTTTCTCGTAGCAGTACTTCTGAAGACTGATGGCCTAGTCTGAAGGAGCTACTGTCTCGTTTTGTCATTTTATTAGTTCGAATTTTGATTTCTATTTTGTGATTCAGATCTCTTTTACAATAGCCAAGGATAAATGCATAAGTGTGTTAATGATTTTATGATTGTTTGCGTATAGAAGACATACATTTCCCTCAAGTATTAATGATTGCCATTATGATTTCCATTTTTGAAGTTGTTGCTTGATAGTTCCTCACATTTTCATTCACGTTGTTCCTTTTCCTTAGATTTACGATTGTTGTTCCTTTCGGTTAAAGTTACAATAGTTGTTCCTTTCAATAAAATTTACATTAGCTGTCCCTTCTGACTAGATTACAATTGTTGTTTCTTTCTATAGATAGAGTAATTCGTTATTCCCTTTCCAGTAATCAGAATTCATAATTGATAGTTAATTATGCAAGTGCTCACTTAGATTCAATTACTTCCTTTTAGTTAAGAGAATCCAATAAATTGATTAGTTCCTTTCCACTTTATAGCATCTTAGTAATCAGATTTCAATTCCATTAGTTCATAGAATCTTTGGTGAACGTTTGAGGAACTTGATTGTTGATGAACTCAGATTTGGTTTAGATACATGATTTTAGGCTACTTGCATAGACTTTGCTGATATTATTGAGATAAAAGACGAATCTCTGGGTTGATAAATTAATGTTAAACTAAGGTTGTTTTTAGGACATCTTTAGACACCAACATTTTGGTTTCGTTGCCGGGGAGAATGTCAAAGGTAGCATAGGTTGTGTCTCTGGAGGACCAGGTATTGAAGACGGAAGGTAAGAACCTATGCAGGTAATAAGTAAAATGCTTATGCCAACACTTACCTCCAGTTGAAACTCAAAATTCTTATGCCAACACTTACCTCCAGTTGAAACTCAAGAGGCTTCATAGGTGTTTTCTTTTGCTGAAATTTATTTTGTTGTTGTGTGAAGTGTGTATGACTAGAAAGAAGGATCTTGAAAAAACAAAACCCCCACCAAAAATTACGAAACCCTAGGGTTCGGTGATCCCTGGAAGAAGCACTTTCATAGATGAAATCATCAAAAAGGGTGAATCTCAAGCTTCGGTTGGACCTAGGAAAGGACCCACCCGAATCCCTCAGGCAGTAGTTTCACCAACTACGGCCCACGCTGAGATTCATAGAAAAGCTGAAGGGATTGAGTAGAGTTTTCAGAATATAGATCTCCCACTGCTCAACCCCTTAGAAGAGGGAAGCTCTAATAATCTGGAGGAGGGAATAGGAGAAACTAGTGGGGTTGCCAAGACAGACCCACCATCACCACCTGACCCTGAGTCTCCTACGAAAGAAGAAGGCATATCTGAAATCCCAGATAAAGGGAGTGCAATCAAATTCCCTAGAGGACCAAATAATCAAATAGAATACCTGGATCAAGAACCTCCTGAAAATTTTTGGCACATTTTTGATCAAATGGAACAACCAAATCAACAACAACCCCAGACCTCCACGCTAGAGTATCCAATAGTTGACCTAATTTCCAATTCCCCCATGAAATCAATCCCCTTACAAAACCTGCCAACCTTCCATGGATTGATTTCAGAAGACCCGGATGAATTCCTATTTGAATTTGATGTCCTATGTAGAGGGTATGATTGCACCTCTGAACCCAAAAAATTAAAACTATTCCCCTCTACCTTGAAGGGAGAAGCCCTATGCTGGTTCATGGGATTGGGAGGTGGAACCATCAATTCATGGGACCAGATGAAACAAACCTTCTTGTTAAAATATCAGGATTATTGCAGAACCAGAGACCTAAAAGATGAAATCTTTGAAATGACCGCAAAAGAAAATGAATCATTAGAAGAATATGTCGAAACATTTCAGTATAATTTGCAAATATCACCCTATGGTACATTACCAGGTGAAGTAATCAAAGCAACTCTGATCAAAGGCATGGAAGATGAATGGGTAGAAACATTGAATTTAATGGGGAAAGGTGTTATAACCCTAAATTTTACCACACATGCTTACCTGGAATCAGGCCAACTCATATCCCTTCATTGCCAAAACATTTGCTGAGAAACCTCTTTGAAAATCCTTTTGAGTTAAGTCACACACGCCCTAACTCACTTTTGCACGCGTTGGAACGCTGGCAGGCCTACTACTGCACACGTTGGAATGCTGACAGGCCCACTACATCTCGCGTTTACCTAACAAAGCACAAAAATAGGAAAGTTGCAGACAAGACAAAAAGCTATGGGTCAGTTAACTGAAACTCCTAGCCATGCATGGCCGAGAGTTCATCCAAAACCCTAGCTCCTTCTAGCCTATAAAATAAGGGGTAGGGGTACTATTTGGAGGAGGAAAATTATAGCGAAGAAACTCTACCCAATCGTCGAATCCATTTGTCCCAACCCTTTAGCCTTTCCTCAAGCTTAAGGAGAATTAAAGAAAAGAAGTTGGAGGACAAAGAAGAGGAGGAGCCCAGGATCAGGATCAAGGAACGGTGGTCGGTCTCAACTTTGATTGTAAGTTGATTCATCTTGAAAATAATAAAGAATACTTTTCCCGTCCCAATGCATGAGTTATATATGATTTATTTGATTTATGCTCAATCTCTGACCCTCAAGTAGAAAAATAGCATGCATGCGTAGTGTTTTGTCTTGATTGCAGGTTTCTTTGGAAGGAGCAGCGCAAGCAAGCGGGCAAAGCGCAACGGAGGATCTACACCAAACATTAGTAAAAAGGTTAGTAGTTCCTTTCCATGCTTGTATGTGAAAAGGGGTTTTGAGTTTTGGGTGGTAGGTTGAAAGTGATTTCTTTGTGGTCATGATCTGCATGCAAGTCTAAACCCTAGCTTGCTAGTTCGTAGGGTATTTTTCCCAACAACAGAGTTGGCGACTCCACTGGGGAAGATACTCTTTAGGGTTTTCCAGATTTAGTTGAGGTTTTTGGGTAGTTTAAAGGATTGGATTTTTTGTTTCTTTGCATGTCTGTTTTCTATTAGGTCAGAGCTAGCAAGGAACCTGGTTCTTTATACCAGTTTTTCCTTGACTGTTGCTTGACGATAATTATCGGGACACACAGAGGTACACGCGGCCTGCAGAAGGCCTGCATGTGTGTAACCCGTGCCCTAACCTCTTACAGCCCACATTTGAATGCTAGTTGTAGAGGTTTCAGTAGCGTGTAGGAGTCAGAAAGATTGAGAGGCAGTCCTCCTCTTCCCTGTCAGAATTATACATTCTTAGGGAGATTTTTGGATACTGTCTGAGTCTTGTTGGTTCATAGTCTAGTCTTAGTTTACTTTATTGCGTTTTGTTATTCTTTACAATTAGTTTTCTTTTATGTTGGAAGAAGCATCCAAGCCTTCAAGGGACCCTGGTTGTCAGTGCCAGAGGCCTCTTCCAGGTCTGGGCTGCCTGTGTTTAGCTTTTTCTTAGAATTCATACATACACACGGCCTATGCAAGTGCAGACCGTGGGTACCCGCGCGCTGTTATAGCTCAGCACACGTTTGCATGCATGTTGTTTCAGTGACAGTAGCGGGCTTGACTGGTTGCTTTTTAATCAGGGTGGGGCAGTCATCCCCTCCTGTGGTGAGAAGTGTTCCTCTCAGGGGTTTGAGTCTAGGGTGGCACGGTCAGTAGGTTAGGACCTCTTACCCTTAGCCTAGTTTTTCTTAGTTGATTGTTGATAGAAAAGATAAAAAATAAAATTGTGTTTATGGTTTTTAGACAAGCGAAAAAATCGGTGCTTTCTCGATTTCCATTGTGTGTCTTTGCTCTGGTTCATTGCGATCTGCCCTTTAAGCCAGAATTTTATTTTGTTTTCTTGGTTTTGTGCTTGTCGACATTTTCCCTTTGTTTCTTCATAAGCACTTAAATAAAATATATATATATATATATATATATATATATATATATCTTTTCCATTTTCTTCTTTGTTTGAAGATTGTGTTGTTGCATCAATAGCCAGGGAGAAGTCTTTTTGTTCATAAGTTTTCGTAGTACATTTAGAGCATAAGTAGCTCATAGTTGAGAGAAAATTCCTTTATGTTTGTTGCATGAAATCTTAGCAAAATTGAAAAGAAAAAGAAGTCTTTCTTGTTGAAAAGTTGCTGATTTTTGCATTTTGGTAAAAGTTTTTGTTTCCAAGCATTTCTTATTCATTTTTATTTGAGTCTTTACACACCATCAGTTTCACCTTCATACCTTGTGACGTAAAAAGCCCATAAAAGCAACGCTAATTTAAAATCTATTAGACCTTTTGTTTGTAGGGTTCATACACTAGCTCAGGACTATTGTAGTTTCCTTGGTGATTCAGGATACTATCGTAGATTTATGCCAATTTTTTCAAAAACCACTACACCCTTACATTATTTGACAGGTAATGTAGAATTTCAATGGTCTGACAAATGTGATGTGGCTTTTGCAGGACTCAAGAAACTGATCTCAACAACGCCAGTGTTGAGAGGACCAAATTGGAAAATACCATTTAAAATTTCCATCGATGCCTTAGACATTGCCATAGGCACTGTTCTTGGACAGGAAGAACAAAAGAAAGCCTATGACATTTATTTCATTAGCAAGAATCTAACTCTAGCTGAACTTAATTATATAGTAACAGAGAAAGAGTTTTTAACTGTTATAAATGCCATCAATAAATTTCTTCATTATATTACAGGCTATCCAGTTATCCTGTATACTGATCATTCTATCATTAGATATCTAGCTAATAAACCAATTACTAATGGATGGGTCACTCGATGGTTATTATTATTGAAGGAATTTGATATCACCATCAAATATCGACCCGGGAGAGAAAAGCTTGTTGCAGACTTCCTGTCCCGCATCCCAAAAATAGATGACTCATTAACAATTGAGGACCAATTCCCAAATGAGCATCTGTTTGTTGTCGACACAAAACCACCTTGGTACGCTGATGTAGCAAATTATCTAGCGGTGGTAAGATTACCGACACATTTATCATCAAAGGAAAGATGACTGATCGTCCAACATAGTGCACGATTCACTTGGATCAGTGGATATCTTTTTCACACAGGAGCTAATCTCCAGATCCGGCGATGCGTACGAGAGGATGAAATCTATGACATACTGAAAGTAGGACATGACGAGCCCTGTGGGGGGCATTTTGAAGACCGCAATACTGGACACAAAATCTTACAGATGAGCTATTATTGGCCCTCAATATTCAGAGATGCCAAGAAATATGTTCAGACATGTGACAGTTGTTAGCGGATGGGGAAACCAGGTCAGACTGATGAAATTCCCTTGAAAACACAAGTAGTCGTAGAACCATTTGAAAGATGGGCGCTGGACTTCGTCGGCCCCTTTAATCCAAAGTCAATTCAAAAGGCCTATATTCTCGTTGCAACAAACTACATGACCAAATGGGTAGAGGCGGAAGTTACCAAATGCAACAGAAGAAGTAGTCATCAAATTCCTTTTCAAATTGTTTGTATGGTATGGACTACCCAGAGAAATAATTACTGATGGAGGATCACAATTTACAAGCCATAGAATCACCACCACCCTAGACAGTTATCACATTAAGCATAGAGTTACTTCTCCATACCACCCACAGGTAAATGGGCAAGTAGAAAGCACCAATAAGGTCCTAGAGGCAATCCTAACGAAGACTATCTCAACAAACCGACAAAATTGGGCTACTGAGCTCCCAAATGCCTTATGGGATTATCGTACAACCTGGAGTAACACCATTGTCTACTCTCCTTACCATATAGTCTATGGTAAAGAACCCATCTTCCCAATCGAATTCGAGATCAAGACCCTAATAATAGCCCAGGAAATTGGACTAAATCTTACCGAGGCACATAAACAACGCCTTCAGCAACTCAACGAATTGGATGAAGCACGCTTGTCTGCTATGGAGCGTACAACTATTATCCAGCGACAAAGAGAAACATGGCATGACAAGCATATCAAGAAGAAATCATTCAAGAAAGGAAACTGGGTGCTCCTCTATGATTCCAAATTTCAAGACTTTCCTAGGAAATTACAGACATGATGGCTAGAGCCGTATGAAATTAATGGAGTCCATGATAATGGCATGGTTACTTTGAGAACCATCGATGGGTCTGGATCACCCTTTCTGGTCAATGGACACTGGCTGTGACTTTACCACCAGCCACCTTCAAAAGATTCTTTTTATCAAGATGTAAGTAAAGACCCAACGGTGTAGATTTTGGCTAGCTGGGAAGGTAACCCAGCCACCCCAACTCCATAAATGATGTATTTTTTTTTATACTATACATAGTTTTCCAACTGAGTGGTTAGTTTTTCTTTGTTTTATAAAAAGTCATCTAGTAAACAAGAATCAGGACAGATAACTACAATCAGCACCTTTTTCTGTTCCATACTCCCATTTTGTCTTATCACACAGACTCTGTCTTTTACATGTTCATAACGATTATTTTCCTTTTTCGCGCGCCTGCTGTTCCTTTTTTAACAGAACAACTATTGTTCCTTTTCGCGTGCCTACTGTTCCTTTTTGAACGGAACAATCGTTGTTCCTTTTTTGTGCGCCTGCTGCTCCTTTCGAATGGAACAACTTCTGTTCCTTTTCGCATGCTTTCTGCTCCTTTCGAACAAAAAAATTGTTGTTCCTTTTTCACGCACCTGTTGTTCCTTTTTTTGAACGGAACAACTGTTGTTCCTTTTTGTGCGATTGTCGTTCCCTTATTTACTATTCAAACGCTAGCCATTCCTCCGTAAGTGCAGCTTTCATCAAATAATTTTCACCAACACTGTTTCTAATCGTCATTACAACGATCTGTCATTATTTTTTGGATGGTCCCTCACACCTTATCAAAAAAAATTCGTGGAATAATCTCTCTGAAATATCTTAAACCTCATTCATAATCGATCACCGCCATAAGTTGTTTCTTTCCCTTATATATACAAATATACTTGAATGATATTCTGCCTCTATATTATAAGGAGTCTTCAACACACTTTTACTTGGCATCTTTACACTTCCTTATACCATCCCTTACTCTTAAGGAGTAGATGAGCCTCCTTTAAAAAAAATAATAAAAAAATAATGTATATATATATATATATATAAAATAAAATAAAATTTTCCCAGAAAGAATGTGGGGTTTCATCATGAGCCAACCTACCACGATCATAGGATACTAACATAAGTGGCATTCCTACTATGCTTACCACATCAGGGTAATGGCCTTTGACACTTTCTTTTGTCAAAGGACGAGAAGTCTCATCACGAGATGGCTTGTTCACTTAAGTTACAATCTAGTGAGTGGAATTATCATCATCTGCCTACCAAACCAAGATAATGGTAATCTTGGGAAAAGACAATTCAAATATTTATTAAGAAAAGATACAAACAAATAAAGATACACAATAAAAACCTTTTTTCATAAAGAACGGGGGGTCTCATCACGAGCCAACCTACCACGATCATAGGATACTAACGTAAGTGACATTCCCACTATGGATACCACACCATGGAAATGGCCTTTGACATTTTCTTTTGTCAAAGGACAAGAGGTCTCACCACGAACTGGCTTGTTCACTTAATTTATAATCTAGTGAGTGGCATTATCATCATCTGGCTACCAAAACAGGATAATGGTATTTTTGGAAAAAGATGATTTGCATGTGTATTAAGGATACAGGCTCATCTGAGGGTTAAAAGGAAACCCTGCCAAGGCTATGGACGCCTGCGGGCAGCAGCGGCCCTACCTGTGGTATGGAAGATTATCTCAAAATACTAAGTTTTTGCGTGTCTCTAGATATCCTTTACTTAAATAATGAGGCTATCATATAAGTTATACTCAATCACCCAGAAAAGTAACAATATTATGCAATGTGGAATATTAAAAAAATGAACAGATTTAATTTATTTTTGATTGATTTATCCATAAATCATTTTTTGAACATAGGTGAAATAAATTTACCAATTCCACACCTCACACAGACTATCATTTAAATGATTTTTGGTGGCATGTGTTTTTTTTGAAAATTATATATGATTAGTCCCTATCGGCGGCGACAATCCAATCATTACCCCTCACCCAAAAGTACCTGCACTCATTACTTTCGTCTACACTAACGGTCGAGGACGACCTCTACATTAATGAGGGGGGATGCTTGGCATGCTTCCCGACTAGATGTAATGATTGTAGTAAATACGAAACCCACGTCTTTATACATTTGTTGTCGCTGATATTTTCTTTTTTGGTATCTGCTTCTCCAAAGCTGGTCTAACCAAATTTGTAAACAGGAACGACAATCATTCTTTATTTTTCAGAGAAATATGGGTGGTAGAAGTGTGCACAGAGAGCTGACATTACTCTGGGTTACAGAACAAGCAAGAGAAATCCTACATCACCTAGGGTGGACCGAGTACTTCAACCGCTTGCAAGGATATGACACAAACGTCACGCTTGAATTCTTTCAAAACCTGCAAGGAGGAATATCTATGGTGCAAGGCATACAAATATCAGCTACCCCAGAAATTGTAGCAGAAGTCTCAGGCCTCCCTAACACAGGCATTCAATGGATAGGGAAATACAAAAAGCTGAGGGGAGTTGTGGAATCTTTCACAGAACCTGGGGAAGAATTGGATAAAAAAAGGAAAGGGACTTAATCCCAGTACCCTTAGTGAACCATGGAAGGAACTGGCGGGGATATTTCAGTGGTACATCACCTGCGATGGATGATATGACATAATTCGACCTCGCCATCTCAAATTGTTGGCATCCTTGAAGCAATGGTTAGTACTTAATATACCTTTCTTCCTGAACCATACTACATGAAGTTTCCTTAAGAACACAAAAGTCCAAGGATCCTGTTACTGTCATCAGCCACCATAGATTAGTTAAACTAATAGTGGATAAAGCATTGAGTCAAAATCAGTTGACTTGGGAGAATCTAATTGAGGCCAATAGACCTCCACAACTGGAGCATGTGACTACCACCCAAAGAGAAATTCCACCACCTCAAACCGATGTCGAAGAAGACCCTACTCAAATCATTGAGGCCTAGACCTCACAGACACAAGCATTAACAAAAAGGATGAAGAGAACAATGGTTGCTCCTAGATCCCCCCTAGGACAAGGAAGATAAGAAGGAAAACTCAAGAAACAACTGAATCAATTCAGGATGCAATAAAATACCCTAAAGAACTTCAGAATTTCATAAAACAACCTCTACAGGAAAATGTTCAAGCAATTGAGCAAGCAGAGCAAACAACACAAAAAGATGATCAGGGAGACACCCAACCTGTAGTAGAGCACCTGACAAGACACTTTTTGAAGAGCTATGAGATAGAAATAGCTCAGGTTTTGGGGAACTTAGGAACCTTAACTGATAGAGATGAAAATAATCTGGAAAAAGAGCCAGAACCATCCTCCTCTTGAAATGTCTTTTCCAGATTACATAACACAGGAGGAATTTATTTTTGAAATGAGAGACCCTCTTTGACAACTAGAGCACTTGCAAGGAACCGAGGGACAACCATCTGCTGGCCAGGATGAAGAATACCTCGAGACCCCTCATAAACAGAAATCAGCCAAAAGCCAAAAACAAATTAGGAAATTAAAGAAAGAAAACTTGTTGAAGAAAAAGGCTAAGAGGGCTGAGGTATTAAAGCAGGAGGTGGGAAAACTCAAAGATATTATCAAGGAATTGAGGAAACAGTTAGAACTAGCAGACAAGATCCACATAAGAAAGAAAAACAAAAGGGGCAAAATGCAAGGAAGAAACCCTCTTCCTAAGAAAGAAGTTAGTACAAATTATGTAGGGATACAGATAGACCCTGAGGAATTAGTGGTAAAAGAAGAAGGAGTTCAGGATGAAGATGTAATTCCTGTAGAAACACAAGAGATGGTTGATGCTGAGATACAAATAGACACTCTGATTTTAGAGGAAACAACTCAACTCTTTGAGTAGAATGCTACTATTAGGAGACTGGAAGAAGAACCACTGCAGTCTCAACAAACCCTGATTCAAAATAGAGGCGAATTACTGACTATAATAGAGCAGTCCCAGGAACAGATTACTATCATGAATAGACTGGAAGTAGATATTGCACAGACCCAGCAAGCATTAACTCAATCTAGGGAAGAGATGAGCGCTATGGAAGAATACCAAGCATCCCAATCTCAAGCACAAAATGTCACCATCGATAGACTAAAAGCAGAACTTACACAAGCCCAACAAGAATTGGTCCAACACCAACATGGAATGGTAACTAGGACTGAATATCAAAGGATTGTTAAAGAATTGAAGGACATGACAACAACAGAGGGTGAGACCTATGTTGCACTCACCAGAGCCCAAGAGAAGATCAAAAAGGTGCAAACCCAATTGGAAAATGCTTTGGAGAAAATCAAACACATCTGTGATGTCTACTCTGATGCCATCAATTGCAGAGTCCCTGCCACTAATTATGTTTTATTCTTGTTGGAATGATCTCTATTGTTGAGAGTGAAGGCCATTAGAATAGGTAAACCCATTTCATTTTCCACTGTACCAGAATTTATTTCATGTTTCAGAGATCAGGAAGAGAAGGTACAATACCTTCTGTGTGAATTATATTTCCGCAATTTCATTTTGGAAGAAGAAAGAGGAGACAACCCTGGTCCCTTCATAGGGGACATATAGTTCCAAGAATTCCTGTCATTTACTAGGAGCTAGGTCGGATGGGGTAAGGCTCACAAAATGTTCATAAAGAGGGAAAATGGTTTAGATCTTTGGATTAGAGGAGAGCCTCCAAAATCCTTCCCAGCCATCATGCGACATAAGACCTTCATGAAAAGGGCAGGGGTTGTGGACTCATTGGATCCTATCCATTTACAGGTCATCTGTTCAGGTATCACATATTTTAGAAAAATCAAGGAAGAAGATCTTGCTGCTTCCAAGCTAAGATGGGATGCATCCTCCGATGAGGTTAAAAGTAGAGAGCCCTTTGGATTTAGGAATTTCTTTGCAGCAAACTTCAAAGTGGAAAGGTATTTTAGACTACTCCAGGAGGAAGGGAATGTTTGGATGGGATGCAGGTATAACCCCCCTCTCATCTAGTTTCCTCCAGAAACTTACAAGAGGGATTTTCAAATCAATAAAAAGAGACAGGACACCGCTTTTGACGAAATCAAAAGAAACAATGGTTTCAAGAGACCTGGTGAACCAACTTTTCCTCCCTATAGTATAACTTATTTATATGTAATATGTCATATTGCATGAGTTCATGAAAGAAGGTAAGTTGGGGGGTATGTTGGGTTATGAAAAAGGTATAAATATCTTCCTTTTTCCCACAGTTCATGATATGATTTTAATTGATTCTTCACATAGTTAGGGATAAATAGGAAAGAACATGATTAATATGTCTCTTAGGGTTGTTATTGAAGTTTTATTAAATAGATTCTAAATTACAATTGGAATGGTTTGATTTTTTTGCAGAATTGGATAAATAACTGTCAAAGATAACCAAAGAGATCTTGGCTATGTGCAATCTATTGGAGGTTGAAGACTTTTTAGGCACAAAGTAGTTCTAAAGATAATGCATTTTCTATATTGTAACTTTATAATAGTAAAGAAATCCTGAGGATCTTTCGATCCTCAGGATAGCTTGATTTACCCAGACTATTGTAATATATAAGAGGGTAATAGATCTAGGAAAAGGAGGAGAAAAAACACATTCAAGTATTTAGATTCAGAATTGCTCTGCGCAAGCAGTTTTTGTAAATGTTTCACTAGCTATGGAATCAATGAAAGTTTTGAGTGTTTCTACCACTTCTGTGTTCTGCATTTCTCATAGCAGTACTTCTGAAGACCAAGGGCCCAGTCTAAAGGAGATACTGTCTTGTTCTATAATTGTATTAGTTCGAAGTTTGATTTCTATTTTGTGATTCAAATCTCTTTTACAATAGCCAAGGATAAATGCATAAGTGTGTTAATGATTTTATGATTGTTTGTGTATAGAAGACATGCATTTCCCTCAAGTATTAATGATTTCCGTTACGATTTCCATTTCTGAAGTTGTTGCTTGATATTTCCTCACATTTTCATCCTTGTTGTTCCTTTTCCTTAGATTTACGATTGTTGTTCCTTTCGGTTAAAGTTACAATAGTTGTTCCTTTCGGTTAAAGTTACATTAGTTGTTCCTTTCAGTAAAAGTTACATTAGTTGTCCCTTCCAACTAGATTACAATTGTTGTTTCTTTCTGTAGATAGAGTAATTCGTTATTCCCTTTCCAGTAATCAGAATTCATAATTGATAGTTAATTCTGCAAGTGCTCACTTAGATTCAATTGCTTGTTTTTAGTTAAGAGAATCCAATAGATTGATTAGTTCCTTTCCACTTTATAGCATCTTAGTAATCAGATTTCAATTTCATTAGTTCTTAGAATATTTGGTGAATGTTTGAGGAACTTGATTGTTGATGAACTCAGATTTGGTTTAGCTATAGGATTTTAGGCTACCTGCATAGACTTTGCTGATATTCTTGAGATAAAAGACGAATCTCTGGGTTGATAAATTAATGCTAAACTAAGGTTGTTTTTAGGACATATTTAGACACCAACAAAAGGTGGTCCCCCACCAGTTACTAATTCTCTGGGAAATCCAAACCTAACAAAGATATCTTCAAACAAAAATGCTAAGACAACGTCTTCTGAGGCCCTGATGAGTGTTTTTTCCTCAACCCACTTGGTCATGTAATTTGTGCAGAGCAATATATAGACTTTCTTATTATAAGGTGGGTTAATGGGCCCTAAAAAATCTATGGCCCATCTCTCAAAATGCTCTAACACTACTTGAGGCTGGAGAGGCATATCATCCCTATGATTTGGCTGACTCATGTGTTGGCAACTGTCACAAGATTGGACATACTTCCTTGCATCTTGAAATATTGTGGGCCAGAAATAGCCCATCCTCAAAATTTTATGCCCAGACCTTTTATCAAAAAAATGACCCCCACAAGGGCCATCATGGCAAGATTTAAGAAGATCATAAACTTCATCATCTCTCACACATCTCCTAATTTCTTGATCCAGGCATGTGTAGAAAAGGTATCCCCCTATCCAACTATACTGAGCACTCTTTTGAATAATCTTCCTTCTTTCTCGAGGAGATAGATGTGGAGGTACCTTCCCTACAACCAAATAATTAGCAATGTCTACATACCAAGTTGAGTGAGAAGATACTGCAAACAAATGTTCATCTGGAAATGAATCATCTACAGGTGAATTATCATCATTTATATTCAATCTTGAGAGAAAATCAACAACCACATTTTCTTTTCCTGGTCTATCTACTATAGTGATGTCAAATTCTTGTAGTAATAACAACCATCTTGTTACTCAGGATTTATTAATAGGTTTATTCATAAAATATTTAATTGTTGAATGATCAGTATGAATAAAAGTAGAATAACCAATGAGATAATGCCTGAATTTATTGAACGCATAAACTACTGCCAAGAATTCTCTTTCTGTAACTGTATAACTTAACTCAGCAGGAACCAAGTTCTTGCTTATATAGTAGATGGCATAGGGATATTTGTCCTCCTGTTTCCCTAGCATTGCACCAATTGCAGTATCAGAAGCATTTGAAGAAATGTGAAATGGCATAGCCCAATTGGGACCTCTCAAAATGGGAGTCGTGGACAATTTTTTTTTCAGATCTGCAAAAGATAATTCACACTTATCAATCCAACTAAAGTCAACATATTTTGTTAATAGAAAAAATAAGGGAGAGGCAAGTTTGGATTTTTTTTTAATGAATCTCCTATAATATCCAGCATGCCCTAAAAAGCTTCTTATCTCTTTCAGAGTTGATGGAGTTGGAATGTCCAAAATTACCTAGATTTTGGTTGGGTCTACCTAAATTCCTACATAAGAAATGAAGTGTCCCAGCACCAGACCTTCACTCATCATCATATGACACTTTTTTGTACTTAGAGAAAGATGAGACTGTATACATATTTTGAGTACTTTTTCCAGATTAGCTAAAGCTTCATCGAAATCAATACCCTAAAGTGTAAATTCATCCATAAATATTTCCATACAGTCATTTACCATATCAGGGAAAATACCAATTACAACTCTCTAGAAAGTGGCTGGTGCATTGCACAAGCCAAATGGGAGAACCTTGTAGGAAAATGTACCCCAAGGGATGGTAAAGGTGGTCTTATCTTGATCCCGTGGAGCAATTTTTATCTGGTTATAGCCATTGAATCCATCTAGGAAAGATAAAAACTTTTTCCCAAATAGGTTGTCTAGAACCTGATTAATAAATGGTAGAGGAAAATGATCCTTCTGCGTGGCTTTATTCAGGGCTCTATATCCCACACACACTCTCCATTTACCATTCTTCTTAGGCACAATAACCAAGGGTGAAACCCACTTGCTTTCTGATATAGGGTAGATGAATCCTGCATTAAGAAGTTTCTGGAGTTCTTTTTTAACAATCTCTTTAAGATTAGGGTTCATTCTCCTTTGGGGTTGGAAAATGGGTTGACAATATTCTTTAATGTATATATGGTGGGTGCATAGTTCAGAGGAAATTCCTTTCATATCCATGTAATCCCAAGTAAATGCATTTTTATGTTCAATCAATAACTTCATCAAACGTTTAGTTTCAGCAGAAGATAAATCAAAATTTATGTTCAGGCTTTTTCCAGACTCGGTTTCTACAATGATTCTCTTAGAACTGAATTTAGGAAATAATTCGGTTGTTTCAGTGTCTTCTGTTACAACTGAATTAACTTGATTTACAACAGTTTCAGAGAACGTCTCTGCACTGGCTCCTTCCCGGGGAGTAGGGTCAAAGATTCTACTCAATCAATGATACATGTTTGGTGTAATAGTAGAGGAATCACTGATAAAGCTATTGATTATCTCATCCTTTGTCTCATCTTTGAAACTCATGGATTTTCCTATGGTCAGCACAGGCAAAGAACTTTCATCCTCAATGCTCATCCATAAAGAATTTTTAGGTTCCACACTGGGTGTAGCATGAGGATAAAGGGTAATTTTATTGGTATCATAACCATCAGACATGGTCATTGAATCAAATATACAACCAATGAAATCATCGGTTGTAGCTAACCATGGTCTTCCTAGAATTAGAGGGTGCCACCCCAAACGAGTTTTAGGTTTTAATGCGACAAAATTAGTAGGATACTCCCATGAATCAACTGAAATAGATAAATCATCGATTACTCCTTCTGGTTTGATAGTAGAATGATCAACTAATTCTAAAGCAATAGGAGTAGGTCAGACTTGTGTTCTGAGTTGAAACAATTGTGTTGTCTTGATTGGCATAATGTTAATTGTTGCCCCTAAATCAACTAACACATTGGGAATAAATGTCTGTCCAATTTTGACAGTGACTGTAGGGTTTCCTGGGTCGCCATATTTAATAGGTGGGGTTTTTCCTAACATCAGTTCAAACAATTCTCCTGCTACGTGTACTGTGAGGGGGTCCCTAGGTTTCCTTCCAGGATTTTTGATACAGAGGTCTCTCACAGTCTTTGCATAAATAGGGACATCCCTAATCGCTTACAATAGTGGAATGTTAACATGTAGATTTTTCAATTCTCCTAAGAGATTGAAGGATGGTAATTCCACAGTTTTGGTAATTTCCAATATTTCAGGGAATGGGGGTTCTGCTAATTCTATGATAGGTTCTTCAATTTCCTCTGTATCAGCAGATGGTTTTTCCCTCGATTCCTTGTCTGATTCTGAAGATGGAGCATCTTCAATTATTGGCTCGATTATTCTCGTTGATCTTAATTTTATCTCATCACAAGGCATAGGGGTAATAGATAGAGATGGCCCATTGTGTATATAAATATTATGAATGATATTATTATTGGGATTTCGGTTAGGTTGCACATGCATTTGAGTTCGTAAGGGAGGATTGTTCTATGGGGCATTGGGAGGTAACTGCAGCTGTTGCTTCTGGTACTGGGGTTGGAATTGTTGTTGATAGGGATTTTGTTGGTGAGGGTTTTGATAAGTAGGTTGTTGTTGAGGGCCTCTCCAATATGGGTTCCATTGCCCAGGATGATTCTGTTGTTGGGGCATACATAGCCATGCACTGGGATCCTGATAAGGAGGTGTCATATGATTTGGAGGGGGGGGATTCTTCTAACCATACTGAAGTTGGTTTTTCACATTATTCCAATAATTAAGTGCTTCAGGAGAGAATTGAGGGTGTATACCTTGACCTCGTGGCTTCCATTGTCTCCTCTGTGTTACTAGATAAGCAGCCTTCGCTTCCTCATTAGTCGCCTTCTTCGATGCTTTTACACCTGCTAGGGAGGGACATTTTTCAGTGGAATGATCTAATTCACAAATAAGACATACCTGGACACTGTTCAGTGGGAACTCCCTTAGTGGATGTTTGTCTCTGCATTTCGAAAAGAAAATGGACAATGCCCGATCTGATTCCTCTTGTTTCTGTTTAATATGCAGAGTATCCATTTGTGAATCATAAGATTTAATCATTTCTGTTTTGAAATCTTCTAACAGATTACCTATTTCTTCTCTTGTTGCCCCTCCATTGGATGATTTTTGTACCCTTGAAAAAATGACATCCTTGGTAGCTGGCTTATTCCTTGTAGATCCTCGAGAGAATCTCTTACAAATATTTATAATGTCTTCATAGGATTCCTTATATATATCTCCCTTGCCAAGCATATTCAACATATCTAAACAATCATCTCTAACTCCTTTTAGAAAAATAGTGTTGAGAATGTTCTTACTCACATCTGGATGTCCAAACCTTTCTAGATTATACCGGAGTCGCTCCACAAAATCTTCAAGGGTCTCGTCCTCCTTATGAGACATTCTAAACAATTCCTCTCTTCGTTCCCTCGTTCGGCAGTAGTCTTGGTTTTTGTTCAGGAAAATATGCCTCATTTATCCCCATGTTGAAATATTCTCTCCTCCAAGGCTCATGAACCATCTTAACGTGTTACCCTTCAATATAGCTGGAAACAATTTAAGCTTCTGCACAATGGTAGTGTAGTCATAGATTCTACACAAAATATCAAATTCAAACAAAAACTCATATGGATCCTCAGTAGATAATCCATGGAAATTTGGCAGGGCTGAGAGAGGTATGTTCTTCATAGGAGCCATTCCACGTGTGGGAATATTAGTAATAGGAAACACCAAGGTAGAGATAGTTTTTTCATCATTTACCTGATCTTGATTGTTCACTAGATCCTCACAGTGGAGATCTTCTTCATTATCCCGTTGATTTTCCATATGTTCTCTTTCTCTCCACTCAATATGGAAAGCATCCCACTCCTCTTTAGTGATTATCTTTCTGTTGATCTGATAAACAACTTCTTCCGGATTTTCCCTGTTCCGAACTACACTTCCTTTATCTTCAATATTCTTTAGTGTTGCGTGTTGACTTGTTGGTGACAAACCTTCAACTTCAGCCCCTGATGAAAATGATGTTTCAAAATGGGGTAGTTCTGATGACTGAGGGATATGTATTCTTGGAGTATTTGAAGGGAAAAAGATAGATCCCGAAGAAGAATCTGCTTTCACTATAATCTCATCAACAAATGTTTTCCTTCCCAGTGTAGGATTCCTTCCACCATGTCCTCTGGTACTTGTATGGTTAGTATTTTTGGGGATACGTCCTCTTGTTCCTCGATTCATGCAGACTACTCATTCCTAAGAAAAGAAAACTAATGAGATTACAAGAATCTATAATTATCTTCCCCGGAAATGGCGCCAAAATGTTGGGCACTTTAATTGTCAAAATAAATAGATAATTAAGTTGTTCAATATGAATTGTCAAACCCAGGGAAGTTTTTTTATTGTAAGATAATTGTGCACATTCTATGCTAGATTATGAAAGCAAACACTAATCAAGTTGCAGTACTAAAGAAACAGAGTTGAAAAGATGAACACTAACACAAGTTGCTGAAACAATTGGAGTTCTAATCTACTATTGTAGAATTGAAATCACACTTTCATAATTGAAATCTAATTTGATGAGTGTATAAGAATCCTGGATTATCTAATCTATTCTAATTTTCTATTTTACTCTTGCAGAAGGAAATTCTGTGCTAATTGCCAAAAGGAAGTCTACTTAATTGCAGAAAGGAATTAACACTTTTATTTTATTTTTCTTGAAAATAGAGATTTAATCTAATGAAGAAAAGGAATTAACTCTCAAAGAAATTCTCCAGCAGTATTCAACAATTGATTCTAACTCTCATGAGACACACTGATGCACATTGACAGAAAGGGACTGAACTGTAACAACAATTGTATTCTATAAATGCATAAAATCACACAACTGTAAATAATCACAGTAGTTAATCTAAAACTCAAAACAGAGGGGAGTCTATGAGGAAGGTGGGCCCTTTCCTTCTCATTGAATCCACTCGAAAAAGACTACAGTAGGTTAAATAAACTCAATTCACTTCTTTATTAACTCGCAAAAAATGTTCAGATACAATATGCTTCACTTCACTTCTCTGTTCCACAACTAATCTTTAGTACCAATGATTACAAAAGATCTGCTATTTAAAGACAGAGTCATTCAGTTAAAACAGACTTAGAACAGCCTTGAGAATCTGAGATTCTCAAGCTGTTCGTTTGATACAAAAGATCTGTTATCTTCACAAAATCTGGAAAAAGAATCTTGATCACCAACGTGAGACAAAATGTGTAACAGCCTTGAGGATCGGTCTTCAAGATTCAGATTTGAATGATATACTAGCTTCCAGGATCGGTGGGCATCTGTTGCAATAGGTGTAACAACTTCCAAGATTGGTGGGCATCTGTTGCAACGGGTGTAACAGTCTTCCAGGAAAGGTGCACAGTTGTTGTAGTCATGTAACAACATGTAGAACTGGCACAAGGCTATAACAGTTGGTGTAACAACAATGATATTTCTTCAAGACTTGGTTGTTCTACACATTTTGATCATTAGTTGCACATTGATGGGTAAAATATGAGAAATGCTACCAATCAAACATGTTAAGTAAATAATAATATAAAAGCAAGATCAATGATTCATACCTTGGGAAAAAGGGTCTTAGCAAACATTATAGTAGGCATTTAGCATAGAAATGATAAGGTTGAATGAGGAAAAGATATAGTGAAAAAGGGACATTTTTGGGTCCTAACAATGCCTCTCATAGAAAATATGGTTTTTAATGTTGATTAATGTTATTTTCTATTGAGGATAGTATTTTTATTTTGACAATGTTTTAGACAACAAATACATATGTAGACAATGTTTTGGACAACATGGATATAATTCCATTTTTGGATATAGTCATGTTAGAATACAGAGTGATAACCCGACCTGAGCTATGGGGATAACCTTATCTCTAATGAGATTAATAAACTGCCCAGTCTAGCTTGCCTGTGCACAGAGGTACAGATCCGTGCATTGTCTCTATAGAGAGTACGATCTTGGACTGGCCTCCTTTGCATGACCTGGAGAGGAATAGGGCTAAACGCTCCTTCTTTTTTATCTTCTTTAGGAAGCACCTTTTCATTATGCCATGCCGTATCTTCTCTATTGAGCCTTTGTTTTTGTATGATTTAGAAACAACAAGCACTTCTTACCATCTTTACACAACCCCAACTAACAACATTGGTTGGTTCAGTGCTTCCATGTTATATTTTTTTGATATTAAAATATTTGATCATTAATATGAGAATGAGAGTTACAAGGAGGATGTTTGAATCAAATGTTTGGGGTTTTATACATCATGTTTTTTATGATTATTAAAATAAATTGAAAGGGGAGTCACAAGGGGTTCCACCTATTTAGTTATTATTTAATTAGACTCTTACCTATATATATTATTATTTATTTGTCTCAACTAATTAATTAATCTATTAATCTTAACAAAATAAAGGTATTTGAACTACCATAACTTAATTAGAAAGGATAAAAGCTCAATCAAATGAAGAGACAAGGGCAATAGATAATAGAGGGATAACTTCATCCATAAGGTTTTCTCTATACTTGTGAGATACTTTCATTTTCCATTTATTATGAGTTTACTAGAAGGATTTACCATCTTGATGATAGCATGTTCTTATTGAAGGCAACAGTATTCAAAACTGGATCAAATATTTCATTAGCTTGTTTTAAAGGTGTATGATTTATCTTTGGCAGTCTGTGTGTTCTTGTCTATTTATGAATTAAATTTCATGACTGATAAAGAATATCTTGTAGAGTCAAGTGACAACATTTTTTGGCAAGATGATCCAGATCTTTAGATTTAGTTTTATTTTTTTATCAAAGTCTTTTTGTATGGTTCCCATCGGAGGCTTCTAAATCTGACTTTTGTCCCTATCCTCACACGGGTTTGTAAAGAGAGTTCAACTTTGTATCTTAGAATGAAATCAATATAAAAATCAGACTTCTGATTTTAGTCTCACATATGTATTTTTGATGATTTGGTTCATATTTCACTTTTATCTTCATGTACATACTCATGTAATTTTTTCTTAGCTTATTTCTTTTCACAGTTACATATAATATATATAAAAAACCATCCTTGGTCCCTTTTACTTAATACCTGTGGATTAGGGGATTGTTTCTTTTATTCTAAGGCTATAAACCCCGGGTAACATTTCCAACTATCTAGCCTTAGCTAAGCAAGATCTGAAAATTATTGAGTAAGGTTCTTCATACCTTTTCCTCAATATGCAGGATGGCTTGGAAATGAGTCTTAGAGATGGTCAATGGTTACCAAGTGCTTGAGTACCTGCAAAAGATTGTTGTGCTTGCCCAAGACACAAAAAAATACACGATGCAAGCCCAATAATCTAATAGACAAGAAAGTGAATCTTGTTGTCCTAATTAGCAGCAATATATAATGATATGAATAAAAAATGAAATGATAAGAAGATTTTCTAAACAAGTCACTAAAATTCCAAGAAAATGTGCAAGAGACTAACTAGCAATTTCTAGCGTAACTCAAGTATGATAGCATAAGACCTTAGAGACAATTAAAGGCTGTTAGATACAAGTATTGAAGAGATATTATTGCAGCCTTATGGCTGTACCAAACAAGTCCTACAACATAAAAATCCAACCACCGAAACTTGCAAGTACACCTCCCAAAAGAAGCACAACAACTACTAAATTAATTTGGTAACTTTCTAGAAAACTGACAGTTAGAAAATGAGAAAGTTTGAAAGTTATGAAGTATTTTTATGTAGCCCTAGTGGTTGTATATTTTAAGTTATGACATCAAAAATAAATACTTAGCCAAAGAAGACACCTTAGTGTCCTTAGCAAGCTTAAAGTACCGAAAAATATTCCAATTTAAAAAATTTCAATATCTCGTGATTTCACGTATACCAATGCAATGATTTATTTCTCCAATGCAAAAGATTAGTGCCTTGAAATATTGGGTTATGGATTCCTTTAATGAATTATCTATCCTTGCCACTTCCTCAAGGGTGTAAACCCTTTTACTCCCTAAGGCAAGAAAGACTAGCAAGGAACTACTAGGAGGGTGTAAGCCCTTTTACTTCTCATAGTAACCCTTGTACACCAATTTATTCAAGACAATTATGATAGACTTAGTGGGGCTTAAAGTGCCCCATGAACCTAGAAAACCCTTATCTTTCAAGAAGAAGTAAAATGAATTGATGGAGGATTATATAGATGTCGAGATCAAAAACTATGCTATCCTAGACATGGAACATAATGAAAACCTAGAGCAAGTTCAAGACACAGAGAATAAAGAATGGATTTTTGAAGGCTATTAGAGGATTTCATTTGATGGAGCCTGTTAAAAATATAGGAGTGGAGTTGGGATTGTTCTTACGAGTCCAAATAAGGTCGTGCATCCGCATGCTATTAGACTGGAATTTTCATGCATTAATAATGAGGAAAAATATGAATTCTTGATTCAAGGGATGGTCCTTGCACAAGAAATGAAAATAGAACATCTAATTGTGACTAGAGACTCTGAGTTGGTGATTAATCAGGTCACCTAGAAGTATAAAATCAAGAAAGAAAGACTCAAGTTATACTTCAAAATAGTTAACGAGTTGATGGAATCTTTTAGTTCCTTCAACATTTCATTCATTCCAAGGGACAAGAATCACAAGGCTAATTCATTAGCCTTGGTGGCCTCATTGTCAGACCCAAATGATATCCAAAGAAAAACATATTTCCAAGTATAAAGAGCATTCCGACCATCCGTGCCCGATAACATTAAATATTTGCAAGTGTTTGAGAACGATGAACAACTGGAGAATTTTTTGTTGAACGATGATGATGATGATGATGAAGATGACCACGCGTCTGTTTTCCCCAAATATTATATACAGTTTGAGTCTCTTTTTACGAAACATGATCATGTTAAGAATATCCTTGAATAATTTTCAATTCGAAAAGCGCAAGAGACAAGAAAAGTCAATATTGGAACTGACAGTTCCCCAAAATATGTCAACTTGGGAGTTGATTGCACCACTCAGGAAGTTGATCAATATGTTGTCTTGTTTAAAGAATACATTGATGTGTTCGCTTGGACCTATGATGATTTGAAATCTTATGATGAAACTATACTACAACACATCATTCCTTTGAGGGAAGAAGCAAATCCTATAAAGAAAAAAATAAGGATGATGAATCCCAAACTCAAACCTCTAGTAAAGATTGAATTGGAGAAATTGAAGAAGGCATGAATAATTTATCCCATTAGACACTCCCACTAGATTTCAAATCCTATGATTGTAAGAAAAAAGACCGGGGAAATCTGGATGTGTGTTGACTTCAAAGACCTTAACAAAGCAAGCATAAAGGATAGCTTTCCTTTACCTAATATGGAGTTCCTTCTCCAACAAGTCATTGGATCAGCCTGCATGTCCATGTTGGATGGTTTTTCTGGATATAACCAAGTCTTGGTGGTTGAGGAAGATAGGGAAAAGACAAAATTTATCACACCTTAGGAGACATATGCATATGCTAAAATTCCCTTTGGTTTGAAGAATTATAGAGACACATTCTAGAGGGCCATAGATCATGCGTTTAGTGGGTTGATAGGAAAATTTATGGCAGACTATCAAGATGAATTAACAATGCATTAAAAAACAAGGGGTGATCATATCCATCATTTGATATTTTGTTTTGAAAGATGTAGATTATATGGTGTCTCTCTAAATCCAAAGAAATGTTTGTTCGTTGTAACTCAAGGCAAACTGTTGGGACAAATTATGTGCAAGGAAGGGATTTACATAGATTTGGAAAGAGTTAAAGCAATAAATGAGCTCCCCCCGACATCTAAGAAGGGAGTCCAATCATTTTTTAGCAAGATCAATTTTGTGGGAAGGTTTGTTCATGACTATGAAAGTATTGTAAAGCTGATCAATTTGTTGCTAAAAAAGGAGCAAAGGTTTGAATGGAAAACTATTAATTAAGAGGCCTTCAATAATATCAAAGGAGAAATCACCACAACTCCATTACTCATTAGTCTTGATTTTCAAAGGGCTTTCATCATCTATTCATTTTCTATAGAGACAATTGTTGCATCTTTTCTTACTGAGAATAATACGAAAGGTGAAGAACTCCCAATAAGTTTCATGAGAAAAATCCTGCATGACTACGAATTGAGGTATTCATAACTGGAAAAGAAATATTTGGCTCTTGTAAAAGAGGTAGCGCACTTTCAGACGTACATATTGAACTCCCATGTTATTTCCTATGTTCCCTCATCGCTAGTAAAGAAGCTTCTTAGTCAACAATTGAGAGAAGGAAACTGGGCTAACTGGCTGGAAAAGATACAAGAATATGATATTGAGATTAAACCTTTAAAGGCTATCAAAGGACAAGGTTTATGCAAGATCATCACAAATGGTGATTCTGTGGATGGAATGATCTCAATTTTAGTAGGAGAACCATTGGTTGATTCAGAATGATACGTAGACATTGTATTCTACTTGAGATCTAGGCATTTCCCTATCACCATGAACCCCAAGGAGAGAAGAACACTGAAGATTAAGGTAAATCAATATGTGTTGATCGTTGATAAACTGTTCAGGAGGAATTATGATGGCATACTACTGAGATGTGTTGATGAAAATAAATCCCAAGAAATAATGAGAGAATTCAATGAAGGAATATGCGGTGGACACTTTACACCTACTACCACTACCCACAAGATAATAAGGGTTGGATTCTACTGACCATCAATATTCAAAGACTCATATTCCACGATAAGGAAGTGTGTATCATGCTAGAATTTTTCAGGAAAAATGAAGAGATTCATGATGCCTTTACAACCCATAATTGTAGAACAACCATTCTCTCAGTGGGGACTTGATGTTGTTGAGCCAATTAATCCAAATTCTAGCAAGGGACATATGTACATTCTCACGGCTACAAATTGTTTCATGAAATGGCTAGAAGCAATGACACTAAAGAAAGTTGATTTTGAAGAGCTAATTAAGTTCCTCAAAGATAATATTTTGTCGATATTTGGTGTTCCAGATAAATTTGTCACAGATGATGGTTTGATTTTCATCAGGTCAAAGTTTACAGATTTTTGTGGAGAATATGGAATTATCATGGGTCAATAGTCAAATTATTATCCATAAGGAAATGGCCTTGATGAATCCAAAAATAAAAAAATTGATCAGATACTGAAGAAAACCATTGACAAGAACCAAAGGAATTGGCATCTGAAGTTGACTGATGTGTTGTGGGAAAGAAAAACAACTCCAAAGGACATCATTGGGATGTCCCCGTATACATTGGTTTATGGGAAAGAAGTGAAAATTCCAATTATCCTCGAACTCAATGCATTAACTTATGTGGTTAATACCGAAGATATAGACGAGAGTTCACCAATCCAAAGGAGGATCAACCAGTTGTTAAAATTGGAAGAATAATGAAGAAAAGCCTTGAATCAAAATTCTCAAAGGCAACAGAGTGTCAAAAGATATTTTGATCAGAGAAAAACTGTAATAATTTCCTTAAGGGAGAGTTGGTGTTACTTTGGAACAAGGCCAAGAAAAATATGTTGATGCATACAAAGTTCAAAGTGCTCTGGATTGGACCATACATCATCAAAAATATCCTGGGTTTCAATTCCTATATGCTCCAAGACATGAAGGGTAAGAGACTAATGCTTCCTATCAACAGGAAACATTTGAAAGGTTTCCTCTCCTGAAAAACTTTCTCATTTTTCGTGTACATAATTTTAATTTTCAATTTGTATATTCTTACTCTGACTCCATAGACCAATGGTCAGAAGCACCTGGTCATGAGAGATTATAGATTCTTGACAACCCACAGGGGTTTATCATCCCACAAATGGAGTCATTTATTGAGATCAATTCCCGCTTCCAAAATTTACCTCCCCTTCTCTATTTTCCTAGTTTCTTTTGTCCATTTCTTTTCCTTCTTCTATACGTACCTAAATTGCCCTTTTCTTTTCTCCCTTCTATTCTCCCTTTCTAGTTACTATACTTAGTCATTTTTGTAGTCGCGGGTTCCTCGGTTCACGGAATCAAAGATCCTCATATCCATCCATACTCCCACGTCATGAGTCCGACCGACCACCACATTATCTTGTACTTAGCCATTTTTGCAGTCATGGGTTCGTGGGTTCAAGATTTTATATCCCATGTTCAGTGATATGCATTTTTCACCCAAGAGACCCGCGACATACATTTTTACTATCAGACTCCCCGAAATCCTAATGTATCTCATATCTCCTATATTGAGTCTGATCGACCGCACTACAACACTTAGCCAATTTTCAAACTTTCACAACGACAGGTTCCTGGGTTGGCAAGTTCAAAAAATTCCCAAATCATAATTTCTCTTGTATGTCCCTGCCACCTTTGCGCTTTTCCTAATATGCATTTAGTATAGTTTAATTCTAATAACTCATCCTGTAGGTTCCATAAATATCGTCATTAATAAGCTAATGGATCAAGGATATTTATCATTAAACCACATTAAAGCACGACTTGCGGAAGATTATATTATCTCTCTCAAGTGCTCATTTAAAATATTATCTGGATTAAAAGAACACTCTCGTCAAGTTATGGAAACAGTAGCTTGACAACAGTTCTTTGGAGATACTTTGAACATTTTTGGATGTGAGGAACAAAAATTTCAGTGGGCTAGAGCGTATTCTTACTATTCATCCCCATCTTCTCAGATGAAAGTGATCTGGACATCCATAATTTCTCGGGCAGGCTCTGTTCATGAGGTTTTAGACTACAAGGAACTAGTTTCTTGGTGCACTGAGAAATATATACCAAGTCATTGGATTATTCAACTTCAATACCATTATCCCATCTCTCTTTCACCTCAAATGTTTCATAAAATGTTGAAGCTCCCCGAGCCAACACTTACTTTCAAAGGGGATGATTGCATGGATTTCCTAAAAAAGCACGACAACAACCTAGATCTCTTTCCTAAGTTCTTGGAGAATCTCACGGCCATACCTAAAGATATTACCAGGTTGTAGGTCAACTCGTTCAAAAAACCCTTTCGGGAAATTGCTTGGTTATTCACTAGGGTGACAGGCCAAGAAAATACCACCAACATTTCTCATATGCTTCTTTATATCTTATATTTTACTTTCAATGAACATGCAATTTTCGATTGGGGAAAGTTGAATTCCATTGAAATATCTTCCCAATTGACAAAGTATAAAAAAGATAAGAAATTCTTTATGGCTTCTTATTTGGTATTTGTGATAGCATATTGTTTTCAATTTACTAATTCTCTATCTGCAAGAAGGTGAATTGTGAATTTGACCCAGTGACCTTTTGGTACCAAACATCATGGAGGAACAAAGCTTCCTTGCATTCTTATGAAGCTTTCAATGACTTTGTCTTAGTTTTTAAAGAGTTTTCAGTTGAAAAGTTCTATGGCATACTTGAATATAATGAGGATGACATTAATAATTGGCTAGTGGATTACTCCGTGAAAAAACAGGATATTGAAGAATCATTACATGGCATTTCCCTTGATCTAAGAGACTTGGAGGGCGAGTTGTTCAACATAAAAATACGACATGAAATCAATGTGGAACCAATGAAAATTTACATCGAACAATGGTTTAAGAAAGCTATCGATAAACTGACCAATGAAGGGAAAGAAGCCATTGAGTGTTACAGGTATGAACTAACTGAGAGGGGGGGGGTGAATCAGTTAGTGTAGATTATTAACCATTTACTCTCTTTTTAACTTTGAATCATTAATCTTAGTGGCAGTGAGTCTTTACTGTGAAATCCAAGGTTATAAACATACAACAGATAGTATAACGAACAACAATCACACACAGCATTCATTCACAAGTATGAGACACAGATTTTTCAAGAGGAAACCCAACCAGGGAAAAAACCTCGTCTTCTTAAGATGTTCAGCAAGCTTCAACTTCGTTACATCTCATCTT
>ML812874.1:282449-298643 GCA_009831015.1 Picea engelmannii | reverse complement strand
ATCTGCACCTAAAGCCATTATGTAGGTTCTCATTCTAACTTTCCAGAAGGCAAAGTTTGTTCTATTGAACAGAGGGGCCTTATTGGTTGAATTTCCTTCATGGCTTGACATGTTTAAGCTCTAGGATCTACCCTTAGATAAAAAGGGGTCGGCTCTGATACCAATTGTTGAACAACTGAGAGGGGGGGTGAATCAGTTGTTACCATGCTTAAACAATTATGCTTCTTTTAAAAGCTTTACAGAGCACTCAATGATGATCACAATAATGGGAAATAAACAAAGGCACATTCAACATCAGTCACATATATGAGAAAACAGAGACAGATAATTCTCGAGGAAACCCATACAGGGTAAAAACCTCTTTTTCTTTATATGATAAGTATTATCTACATTCTTTACATTGTCATACATATGAGCACCAACTCATTGTGAGGCTACAACCTCTATTTTTGCAAGACGCAACTTGCTGAGAGCACCAACTCTATGTTTTCTCTAGCACCCACTATAAGGAAGCAACAACCCCCTGGTTTCTCTAGCACCAACTAGAAGGAAGCACCAACTCCCTGGTTTCTCTAGCACCAACTAGAAGGAAGCACCAACTCCTTGTGTTCAAGCACCCACTTGAACATTTGAGGACACCAGTCCTCCCTAGAACCTCCCAACCACCCTGAATTATAAATTATTTGTTACTCAAACTTATTACAGTGATATAAAATTATTCAATGGCTTACCATCCCTATTGTTGTTCCGTTACACTGCTCTGCCCTGTCTACATCAGTGTCTTCTGCACACCTCTATCACTTTATATTCTTCTTCCTTTTATGCTCTATGCGCCATATCCCTTCAATGCACCATTCCTCGACTGTGCATTTCTTATCCCATGTTCTGCCTCCTTGTACACACCTGAATCCTCCTACACAGCGACAACCCTTGTCTCTTCTTTTTTCAGCATTCTTATAGTCTATGTTGTCTTTGTGCATGCAATATTCACAATGCCTCTGCATTCTCACTCCGCACCAAACTCCTCCACAACTTGAGTGCTCGGTCTGATCATCATCATGACTCTTCAGCTTCTCTAGTCATTTACCACTCGTTCAGCATCATTGTATGTTATCCTGAGATTCCTCAGCCTCTCTGGCAGTTTGAGACTCTTCGTCTTCTTTGTGACAGTTGATCTCACCTTCTTTGTTCCAGTTACATGCCTCAATGCTCATCCAGCTGTCAATCGCCTCCACGAACATCTTCATCCCTCTTGAATATTCCCAGATACTTTTCACCTCCACTGTCAATCATCCTGAAGTGTCTTTGAGTCCTCTGGTAGAAACCATCAGTGGTTTCTGGTAGTTACATTGTGTCATGCTACAGTAGCCCTCCGATCTTGTTCAAATTCACCTGCACCGTTGGATTGATTCCATGGGATTTTCATTCATTTCGGCATTTCAACATTCGACAATTCGACATTCATGTGACCATGTGTCTCGACATTCCTAGTCGTGATCCCCGAAAAGGAGCTTGGTTTCTCTAGCTCTTTCCTCCATCTCTCGCTAATGTGACCAAGGGAAATGACCACAGCCTTATGCATAAGGCGCTTTCGCGATTTTGCATTTCGTGAATCTGGAGATGAGGCATCTCGAATCTCCAAGTCGTGATCCCTGAAACCCTGAAATGGCATGGGATCAATGGTCCTGATCAACCCTTGATCTGACGGCTCAGATTAAGTCACAATTTTGCATATCGCGATTTTGGGATTCCTGTGGTTAATATTCTTTGACATCTCCAACTCTCAATCCCCGAAACTCCAAAGTGATCTAAACCTGCTGACGTCACACGTGGATTGACACGTGTTGAATAACTGCCACATGTCACTCTGATTCGTGACTTACATGTGCCTGAAATGTTGAATCATCGTGACACTTGTCATTGCCTGGTTGTGCCACGTGTTCTTAGCTGACGTGGTTTGCTGACGTGTCTTGTTTCGAGATTTCTCATTTCGGCACTTCGGGACTCCTAATGTTGAGAGTCTCTGACTTCTCCATCTCCCAATTTCTTAAACTCTGAAATGGAGTTTACTTCGGGGTTTCACATTTTGCGAATTCAGCAGGTTAGGGAACCCCATTCCTTTGACTTTCTAGTCAGCGAAACAACGATCTTTCACCACGTGTCCTACTCGAAGATGGACGGTCCTCCTGCTTTCGGGATTTTGTAATCCCACTTCTCCTAGCAATTTAAAGAATGTACATGATCTCCTGTATCCAATAATGGTCGGACCCTATGCTCAGATCTAACGCCCGAGATCTATCCTCCATATCTGTGTGCTCCTCTTGTCTACATTGAGATCTGACAGCCATCGGGAATTCTGAATTGTTGATCCAACGATCACGGTTGTTGCTCTTCCCCGATTATCACTGCGCTGCTGATCATTGTTGATGTACTGAAGCCATCATCGTTGTTGTACTTTCCATCAATGACAAGCATACGCTACCTGTAAAACATGCCAACAAGAAGTGGGTTAACCCTAAAATAAGGAAAGTTGGACCAAGTGAACTAGAAGATGTTTTAAGGAAGCTACTTGGAGAGTATACATAAGAGGCCACGCTCTCTCATTTTAATTACACTTGAGAATATTGAATATATATATGTGTCTGAGGTAACCAAAGATATCTAAGCAAAAATTCTGAGGAAAGATGAAGAAAAGAAGGTTGAAATGCAAGGAAGGATAAATTCTTTTGATGATGCTTTCTAAGGTATGTTATTTACAGGTCATCTCACCGTTTTTGCTATAACTTTTTTTCTATAATGATTCAAAGAGTGAAATTGTTATTCCATTGATAAAAAATACCCAAGTATATGTGGTAAAAATTCAGCTTGTGGGTCATTGTATTTTGGGAGTTACACTCCGTGGAAAATAGGGTTTGTGGCTAGTCCTGAAACTAGTCAAAAACAGGTGTTTCGGGTAAAAACGTTATAAATTATTCATAACAAATCCAAATTTAGGGAGATAAAATGTGTTGATTAGGATACAGGCTGGAGTATGTTGTGTAACAGTTTCATATCAATTCAACAAACATTTTTTGCAGGCCACGCTCTACAAGGTCGCTCTCTAGAATAAGCCATAATTTAATAAGGTATGCCATTTTTGCTATAACGCCTTTTCTAAGAGGTTCCAAGTAGTGAAACTTGGAGGAATTGCACAAAACACACTGAAGAACATTGTGCATTAGTTTCATGACTTTATTCATTATAGGTACAAATTTATGATCATTTCAAGTTGGGGTTGTTGACTAATCCAAAACTAGTCATGGTTGAGACAAGCAGTTGATGAGTTTGCACATACATGAGGTGTATAGTTGATGATGTTGGTACATATTATGATTCATTGTTGATGATTATTTGACACATGATTGGTATATACTTGGTACATGGTTGGATGCACTTGTTTATGGTACAGGTTGATTACAGGTTGTTTGGCACAGGTTGGTCCATGGTTGATGCACTTGTTTATGTTGACAGATTGATATTTGTTGAGTATTGTTGCCCCATCTCAGTTGGTGCTAAGAATGTAAGTTGAGTCTTGCATATATAGTTGGTTCTCCTGTAGAGTTGTACTCTATTCAGTTGTTGCTGAAAAACCCCCAGATTGAAGTCCATAATAAAAAGAAAAATTGTACATACATCTTGTGTTCTTTGTGTTCCTTGTGGAGATGATTTGTTGATGATATGTTGTTGATATATGTTTCTGATATGTATTCACATATAACTTATTATAAATGAAAACAATGAGTAATGAGAAAATTTTGAATGTTAACTAAGGAGTTTTTGTGTAAGAGGGAAGTTTTGAGAAAAAGATCCCCACACTCATTCACCCCCCCCCTCTAAGTGTGGTAGGTGTGTCCAACAGAATGTTCATGCCATGGAATCCAATGAAGGAGGAGATTGAAATATGCTTGAGGAAAAAGGAACTTGAGTTTGTGCAGAAGGACAAAAGAAACCCTAAGTTCACACTGTGCAAATATCTTGACAAATACGTGTTCAACACCTAGGTCAGCCCAAGTAACCAACAAATGGTTCTGTTGCTGGTTGGAACTACACAGGATTGAGTGGAAGGGATCTGCAGAAGAAAAGCATAGAGGATGAAATCATATAAGGGAATGTTCATGCCATGGAATCAAACAAAGGAATATATTGAAAGATGGTTGAGGACAAAGGAACTCGAGTTTACGCAGAAGGACAAAAGAAACCCTAAGTTGATACCGTGCAAGTATCCCAAAAAATATGTGTTCAACGACTTGCATTAGGTATTGAGGTTATTGAGGTTGAAGGAAAACCATCCTACGAATTGGATCAGATGGATAGAGTGGCATCCTATGGATATCACGCAATTACAACAAGTCAATAACAAATTTACACGCGCAGTAGATTTTTGGTTAGACAATATTATTGTAGGGTTTATCACTGATTTTGTGGTTGATACTGTGAATTCCTACACTACTATAGAGAAGGAAATTATTAAGGGACCCATAGGTAGGTACATAAGATCACTTTATACTTCAATCAAGATTTTATTATATGACAAAGGTGTGATGACCATGGAATCAGACAACTAAACTTCTCTGCATGCATGGGGGAAGGGGGGAAGCACTTATAGGAGGTTGATATATGGATAGGGAGATGGATAAGGGGAATTAGAAGGAGGACATGGACCCAATTATGATGGAAGAAGACCAGACAAAGTAGATAATGGAAACAACTGGAAATATGCGCAGTCGAAGACCTTGCCAATATAATATGAACAACAAAAAGAGGGCCATAGCTAACATAGATGGATTAGCGAGTAATGAAGAAGAGGTAGAGGATCTCTGGGATGTGGAGAATATTGAGGAAATCCTATGTGAAACATATGAAAGGAAAACAAGAGGTCTAGGGTCAGGTATAGAAGGAAGAAATCCAATCCAGATCATAGCTAGTGTGGAACCTACAACCCCATGTGCGACTAATACACTTGAAAGAACACCAGCGTTTAGACAACCGAATTGTAGTGGAAAGGAGAAACATGTCATGGGTCCACTAAAGGAAAACCAACTACAAGAGAAAGTTCAAAAAGTAACAATCAATTATATACACCGCACAAAGGCAGTAGTTCGACATAGCTCAAAATGGAAGGACTGGATTCCACCATTAGATTACTATATTTTCAAGGCAAGGCATCTAACGACCTTGAAAAGAATCTATGTGTTTGTGAAAATTTTTGGGAAGCAAAGCAGATCACAGACGAGGATATAAAACTCATTCATTTATCTATCACACTCAGAGGCCACGCACTATACTGGTACATTATCCTTGATGTAAACAGTCCACAAGGAGTACCAAAGACTGTCGCAAAGGTGAAAAAGCTACTGGTAAATGAGTTTCATAAGTCAATATCATAGGACCAGTACATGAATGAAATGATTGAAATCAGGAAAAAACCTAGTAATTCTATCTAGGATATTGATCAAAGGTTCAAACTTCTGAAAGGTAACTTGAAGTATTCAATTACTGACATGCAACATAGACAGTTATTTGTGAACTCACTATTACCACACTTGAAGTATCCTTTGAGACAACATAAGTTACAAAATTAGGTAGAGGCTCTGCAAGCATCCATGGAACTAGAAGAAAACCATTATCAGTAGAAAAATCCAGCAATAGAGGATTTGAAGAAGGATCTGAAGAATCTGACATTTCAACTGAACCAAAATAAGGGAAAAGAGAAGAGAGAAGTTGTTTGGTGTACACTATGTCGGACATAAGGACATCATAAGAACGAATGCCAAACTTTTGTGCAGTACTTGGAAGAAGGGGTGCCAAACCCCTTTCCAATAGGAGGACCATGGTGTGAGATTTTTAAGACACATCGGCATGATCCATACCATTTTCCAATGATGAAAAAGTATAATACAATACCAAATAGTTTGTATTGCAATTTTTGCAAATCAGTAGGTCATGATTATAAGGACTGTAGAACATTGGAACTGATGAGAGAAAGAACTTCAGACATTTATAGAGTGTAAGCAGAGATGATGATAGGGAAATATACACCTCATTTCAACCAGGTTCCACCACAATTCAATCCCACACAGTCGCAGTACAACAATGTGAAGCCACGGTATAATCTCGTGCAGTATAACCAAGTACCCCAATACATTGCACTGCGAGGAGATAGAGGTGGAGGATGAGGCAGAGGAGGATTTGGATGAGGCATAGGTCCAATAGTCTACCACAATTGTCAAAAACCAGGACATTATGTAATGTATTTTCCACTTCCACTTGTGACATGCATTTATTTTCATGCAACATACCATGACACAGAAGACTTCCCAACACTCTTGAGAAAAATATAGGAAAAAAGGAACCAAAACAATCAAAATGTCCAGTGTATTTTTTTAGAAGCCAGGGATGATGGGAAAACATCAATATAGTTACTTAAGGAGGAGCTAATGCAGCAAAAAAAGATCCATCTCAACACTATAGGGTAAAGAATAATATTGAGCCACCGAAGCAATTTGACGTGGGGAAAGAAAAGGAAAAATTTAAGGAGGTCAGAAAGGATATTCTCAAGGAGAAAATCACATCTAAATTAGTTGTGCAACAAACTCGGGATCCACCAATCTATGAAATGCCATCTTCTATGGATCACACCAATAAAGGACAACATTTAGAGAAAGTAAGTACCATCAATACTTTTCTGCAATCATGTATTAAGTTATTAAATGATCCATCATCCATTAAGGTCTTAAAGAATATGCTATAAATATGCAACACAGAGGTAGAAGGGAAGTTAGAGCAGAAAAAAATCAATCATATTCATACGAGAAGAAGAACAAGTAGGGAATTTAGGCTGAATTCCAACATTGGGGATTTCAACATGGGAGATATCATACTTGATTTAGGCTTGAAAGTAAACTTGTTTCCTATGAATACATGGCAGTGTATGGGGGAACCCACATTAGGTTATTCACATGTCCAGTTAAAACTATCGAATCAACATAGAGTGTTACCAATTGGAAGACTTAAAGGTCTGACAGTAGATTTGGATGGAGTGTGTATTGTGGCATATTTCGAAGTGATAGAGATAGTAGATGGCACAACACCTTACCCAACATTACTTGGATTGGATTGGGAATTTGAAAACCAGGCTATGATCAACCTGAAGACAAAGAAAATGAATTTTGAAATCAGGCGAATACAGAGTTATTGCACCACTGGATCCTTCAGAAGGAGAAAGGTTTGTAGAGGCGACCTGTTTGGATTTGGAAAAAATAAATCAATTATGCAGAACGACTGCATGATAAGAAGATTATGTCAAACCAAATGCATATGGGGTACTCGGCTAGAGAAGCATTGCATCATGTGCTTCAGACTCAGACACGTGTCTAGAGAATTTCCAGCAAAGACTACATGAATTCTCCACAAGGAGGTGTGGAAGAATAGACTTCACAGTAAGTTTTGTTGGTACAGACATAAAAGAACCTCCCATTTTTCATGGGTTGAATGACTTAGAGGAATTCTTGACAAATTATGAGGAGGAACTTTTGGAAAATCAGAGGTTGTTAGTGTTAGAATATAATGGATGTGCTCATTTTACCATTGATAATATCACTATTGTCACCCAACCATAGGCTGAAGCCACCCTCCGAGCACCTTAACCTTGACACGGAATCACTCTGGAAGCAAACCCTAGGATAGATAGCCAAACAAAGGGTAGCGCACCTTTCCCCAAGGATAGCGCACCAACAAGAGATGATTATATAGTCCAAACCCTAGCCAAGAGATAGTCCAAGCCAAAACGTAATTGCTAGCTGCAGCAGCTACACTGATAGCTCTCCTCCAAACCTACGCACAAAACTGGGCACTGCAGTGCGTACAAGTGATGCTCTGCAATTCTGAGATTTCCTACCAGAATGAAGACTAACCTCTTGTATTTATAGTAATTATGGCTAACTGCCTAGGTCAACTTCTCATTCTGGGTATCTGTCTGTTTAGTATATATTATTTATTCTGCCCGACTTCTTCTCTTGGAGGATAATAACCTAATATAAGTTATCTTCTTGAGCCGACAAGTCTTCTAGGGTTATTAGCCAACTCATTAGGGTTTCTCTTGCTTCCCGGAGTATTCTATTCTCGTCAGGTTTACATGTGGAGGTAAATACCTTCTGTAGCTACCATAATATCAACAGTTATCCCTATATATTACACTCAAGGAAACACCTACAATCTGGTGGGGTGCGCACAAAGAAACAATACAGGCCTGGTATCAATGTAAACGGATACTGCGCATTAGATTTGGTGTAGAACAGGGGAGAAATACAGTGCATAAGTATGATGGGAGAGGAATACCAATTGAGCACCTAGAGAAATGCAGAACACAATGGAGGATGACACCACCAGAGGAATGGCCTCATCACTTCATTCATACATTGGAAGGGATCCTAGGGAACTGGTACATAGACCAGGAGATGTGCAGAGGCACTAAAGAATGGATAGTATACAACAGAATTTTGTGGTAACCTTCTCATTTGAGCATGAGAACCCCAACATTGATTCAGCTCCAAAGATGATATAGGGAGTGATATTTTTTTATGAACCAGAGTTCAAAATTATAATAGAATATCAATAGTATAATAGACAAAAATTCAAATATTTACGCTCATTTTATCATGTCGAAGAGAAAGCACCAGATGAAGATGATCTGTGCAACATCTAGATCAAAAAAATTAGAGCGAGAGAGGTGGAAGGTCCATCTCTGGAGTCAAGGGCATTTACCGCACCAATCAAAGTCAAGAAAGTCAACATTAGGACCGAAGAAAATCCTAAAATGGCAAGAATTGGAGACTATTGGGTTGAGCAAACAATAGAAAGGATAATAGAATTATTTTAGGAATACAATGACTTGTTTCTAGAAACCTTTCCAGAGATGAATGGCATAGAAGGTGAGCTATTTGAGATGAAAATACCCCTAAAACCATATGCTAGACCTGTAAGACAGAGACCTTACAGGCGTAATATAGTGTATAAGAAGAAAGTGAAAGCAAAAATTGACAGAATGTTGGAAGTTAGTATCATAGAACCAGTGGAGGAATCTGAATAGGTCAATCCCATGATAGTCCAAGAAAATAAGAAAGGGGGTATTAGGATTTATGTAGATTTTAGGAAATTAAATGATGCTTTCTTAAATGATCCTTTCCCTACCCCTTTTGGATATGAGGTCTTGGATAATGTGGGAGGCCAGGAAGCATATTCATTCACTAGTGGATTATCATGTTACCATCAAATCAAAATAGATCCAGAGGATAGGTATAAGACTACCTTTGCTAAAAAATGGGGATCCTACCAATATATAGTCATGCCCTTTGGATTGAAGAATGCACGAACTATTTTTTCAAGGGTGGTCATAAATGCTTTTAAGGAGTCCATACATCAGTTTTTAGAAGTATATCTGGATGACTGGACTGTCTTTAGTCTTTTGAAAGAACATGTAGAATTTTTAAGACTAATGTTGGAAAGATGTAGGAAATATCAGATATCATTAAACATCAAGAAATGCATTTTTGGCACACCTTTTGGGATATTGTTGGGACATATAGTGTGAAAACGGGGTTTATGGGTTAACCCTGCTAAGATTTTTCTAATTGTGAAATTACCACCAACAAAGTCAATGAGCTAGTTAAGAGCCACACTGGGACATACATGGTACTACATAAATTTTATCAAGGGGTATGTGCAGATTACCACACCGATGGAAAAAATTTTGAGGAAGAACACCAGATTTCAGCGGAATAAGGATTGTTAGCAGGGATTGGATACTTTAAAGGAGAATACGGTGAAAACACCTATATTAGTGTTTCCATATTCGGAAAATACATTTCATGTGCATGTAGATGCATCGGCAATAACACTTGGAGAAATTCTGGCATAACAAGGAGCAAGGGACTTGGATCATCCTATAGCCTTTGCAATCAGGAAGCTATCCAAATTTGAGAAGAATTACAACACCACATAAAGAGAAGGCATAGCCATGGTATATGCACTTCATAAATTCAGACATTATTTATTGGGCAAGAATTTTAAAATGTTCACAGATCATTCTGCCCTCAAATATCTAGTCAACAAGCCAGTGTTTTGGGGAAGGATATGTATATGGTTGTTATTATTCCAGGAATTTGATTTTGAAGTAATAGTCAAACCAAGGAAGATGAATGCAGGACCTGATCACTTTTCAAGGGTAACAAATGGAGAAGAACCTACTAACATGGAAGACAAATTCCCTAACGGACAATTATTTTTTGTATAGTTAGTTGATGAATAATTTTTTTATTTCATTGAATTATTAAGTATAGGAGTTGCACCAAAGGAGTTTAGTATTGCAAAGAAGAAAAATCCAGTAGTCAGAGAAACAAACTATCAACTCTTTGCAGGACATTTATATAATATGGGTGCATAAATCATCTTGAGAAGGTGTGTATTGGAACATGAATAGCCCAAGGTTGTAGCAAAAGATCATGAAGGTATCACTGGAGGAAAATGTGCAGGAAAAGATACCGCAAAGAAGGTATTGCATGTAGGTTTATGGTGGCCAACAGTTCATAAAGATGCCAAAGAATATTTCCAGGACTGTGATGTCTATTAGAGTGTTGGAAAACCCAACAAAATGGATGAGATTCCCCTAAGACCACAAGTAACTCTTTAGGTATTTGAAAAGTGGGAAATAGATTTTGTTGGACCTATTAATCCACCAGCCGGAAGGTCAGGAGTTCGATACATCATTACTATGACAAAATACTTAACCAAATGGGAAAAAGAAGCACCTGTTAAGGATTGCAATGCAGAGACAACAACACACTTCTTATTTGAGAAGGTGATCACAAGATTTGGATGTCCCGAGATTCTAATGAGTGACCAAGGAACCCATTTTATCAATAGTACCATCAAGGCTATGACTGAGGAGTTTTAAGTCTATCACCAGAAAAGTACACCATATCATCCTCAAGAAAATGGGACAGTAGAAGCTTTCAACAATATTTTGGAGAATGCCTTGAAAAAGATCTGCAATGTTAACAGATATGATTGGGATTTGAAAATACCATCAGTACTATGGGAATACAGAACTACGTGCAATAATTTTCCAAGACATACACCATTCAGATTGGTGTATGGACAAGAAGTAGGGGTGCCATTACAATTTTTGGTACCCAGTCTGTGCGTAGAAGCAATTACCAATATGACAGAAAGAGGCATAGTCCAAGAGAGGTTAAGTCAACTAATGGAAATAGAATAAGACAAGATTTTGGAAGGATTTCACCAAGAGGTACAAAAATCAAGGGACAAATCCTAACATGACATAAACATAAAGAAAAGATCTTTAAGGAGGGAGATCTAGTTCTTCTCTATGAAAACAAGTTTTTACAACATCCCGGTAAGTTCAGAATGCATTGACTAGGTCCATATGAAGTAAATAATGTCACGGATGGAGGATCTATATAGCTAAAAGAATTGGGAGGGAGAAAACTGAAAGTAATGGTGAATGGTAGTCAAATTAAACTATACAAGGACAATCGACCTACTAGCTATCAGTAGTCGCAACATAGTAAGAAAGTCATGTATATAGTGTACTATAGTAGATAGTAGGTGAGAAAAACGTATAAAAAGACAATAAAAAGGAGAAAAAGAAGAAAACGGAATACAAAAACAAAAAAATAAGAAGATTACAAAAAGAGGAAGTTGGTTGAATGGAAAAAATGTGGAAAAAGTTGCGCACAACAACGAATGCGACAAAATGGAAATACAATGCCTAGGAAAAAATTGGACACAATGAAAATGCATATAAAAAGTGAAACATATGACCAAAACATTTATGATCAGGTCTATAAAGTGTGGAAAACACAGGTTATCTCTACACTTAGTGATTTTTTAACACAGTGTGAGCTAGAAGCATGTGATCTAGGCGTAATTGTGTGAAGAAGAGAGAAATTTTCCAACCTGTATACAACATGACACCACCAAAGTTTGGTGCTCCATGGAAATACATATGGGTTACTTGACAGTGCCAAAGGAGGAAGGAAAGGACAGTGGATCCTGAGAATGTCATATATCTAGAATATGTTATGAACTCGGAGATAGAGTCACTTAACCCGATGAGGGTTGAAGAGGAAACCTGGAAAGCGGCACAAGAGGAAATGGGACAGAGCTCTAAAAATCAAAATGGTAGTATAAAACCTAACCTAGAAACACTTAATAAACATGAGGAAATGAAGGGTCAACAACACGGTCACGACGAAGAGGAGGTGTTTGTTGAGGACATCAATAACCAGACAGAATCTAAGGGAGATGAAGATGACACAACATAAACAGCGGAAGAATACCAACTTGACGTCAATCAAAAACAAAATGTGCAGGATGCCACATAAATCACACTCCCCTACATCCTTCATGCAATGGTAACCGTGGATGACATGCTCAGGAAAGTGCGTAAACTAAGGTACTTGGACCATGATGTACACGACTCAAAAAATTTCCCAGACTTGGTCAAGGAAGCTTACTTGGTGGACACATGGGAGATTGGACCCCTAGGTAGACCTATCATGGAGCATGTGCAGTGGATAAAAGGGCTCTACAACTCTGGGATGATGAACCTCTTCTACATACCGTACTTCGGGCGTGGTAAGAATGTGGGGTTGTGCACCAAGCAATTTCTCTCCCAAATACATGGAGGAATTCTATGGATGGATAGGCCATTCTAGATTGATGTGGCATTGATCACCAAAATTACAGGGTTTCCCACATTTGGCACACAACCAAAAGAATACCTAGACAAAAAAGAGCGCAAGAAAGATATTGCTAAGATATTCAAGGTGCAGTTTAGTACCATCAGAGGGAACTTGGGAATATTTCTTAGGGACATCAATGATGACATGACAAGGTTTGCCAACACGCTAATGGCTTGCAAGTTGCTGAGGAAGTGCAGGAAAGAAGAGGCTCCAACAGGATTCATAACAAACACCGCACAATGCACTAAAGGGATCATGTTTAGTTGGGCTCCATACCTCCTAAACCATTTTTTGATCGACTGTAAATATGCATAGGATAATGGAAATGAGTTCCATTATTCTTGGCTCATTTTCCTCATTGCATTGGCCACTTGGAAGGAGCCAAAATTTTCATCTTTTCTGGATAGGAAATGGAATTCCTATGCAACCAGGTACGAATCCCTCTGGCAGGCCATGGATACCAAAAATCAGCAAGAAAATATCATGGTGTTATCTATGCTTCTTGAATATATACAACAACAAGCAATCAATGTGTGGCACATTCCTGTGGAAGTGATCTAGGACTCGAAAGGGATATCCTAGTTTAAGGAATCCATTCACCATATGTGGATCCAGACCACAAGGGATCTGTTGGGCCCCAACAACTCCCCCTAATTTTTACAAAATTTAAAGGGCCACCATTCGAATCTTGATAATTATAATGAGCTACAGAATCAACCTTTTCAAATAGTTCCATACCTTGGCTTGCTTTGAGACAAACGTAAGACATTCACTATAGTATGAGATATTCATTACAAGAGTATATGTCAAAATTTAAAAACGAGCATAAAAATCTCAATTTAAACAAAGACATAAATTTTTATCAATCGTTTACTTTCGTTTAAATTGTGATTATGTGTTCTTTCTTTTGCTCATTAGCAACTTTGACTATTTTGAATAATGTGTTCAATACTTCATCAAATAATATGTTGGTTGGTTTCTCATTTTCATAAAATCATTTGGTGATATTAATTAATTAAATTCTTTTTTTTCATTTTGCATCTCATTTCAAAATAATAATAATAATAATAAAGAATTATCTATGATTTGTTTGATTGTGTAAAAAAACAAAATTAATATTTTTCTCTTCTCCATTAACTTGAAGCTTCTAGAATTTTAAGATCATATTTGAAAGAAAATTATAAACAATGTTTGTTTAGAACTTATAGTTAGTTTAAATTCATTTTTTATTTTATTATTCTAGATTTTGTTTTATTCACAATTTTTAGGTTATTAATTTAGGTTTCTTTTTGTTTCACAGGTTTTTATTATCAAATATTTGATACAGATCTGATCATGGATTGATTTTATTATCCAAATACGTTCAAGATGATTGATCCAAAAATAATACTGGATTACTACAAATCATTTTATGAGCAACAACAAATAAAATTTGGAAAGGCATCAAGATCAAACACACGATTTTGCATAACTGATTGCAGCCAAACCGTGAGGAATTTGAAGAAACGGTTGAAAACCCAGAACCCAAATGGACCCATTTACCTGTAGAAATTTTCCCCCAAAAATGCACGATTTGATAGATATTGATGTCTCTTTACGAGGCAAATTTCAGGTGGTGAAAATTAATAGTGACACCTAGACTGTTCATTCATTGTATAAATATATGAGAAAGATCAGAGCCAGAGGATCGAAGAAATGGAGAGGAGGATTTTTATCCTTTCTCTTTTGTATATTATTTATTTTGTAAACTTTTCTTCTTTTCAAATGGAGTAACGGATGATTGGAATCTTTGGGAGAATGGACGAGTATTTTCAAAGAAGAATATGAAATTTGAGGTTGCTTAATGGATTTTGTCCTATGAGTAAAATGGTTTTATTTTCATCATAATATCTTCATATTCTTTGAATAATTGATTATACATTGATTTAAATTAGCTTTAGTCTATTTTATCAATACATGGTTAATTGTTATCATTTATGTATTAATTTTTTTCAATCTTTAAGAGTCTATTATCTTAAAAATTCTTCCAGGACTACAATATGGGCATGTGATTTTGAGAAAGAATATGGGAAAGAAATTCATCTTTGACTTTAGACCTGTGTGATGCTTATTCCATTTCGTTCTTTCATTACTGTTGTATTATGAGAATGTTATTATGGTTGATTTTAGCTTTAGCTTGTCATCATATGGTATTTTCATACTGTTAAATGTTATATGCTATCCATAATTTCTTATTCCATTTTTAGGTGTGATCAATCGATCATTTGATTATTGTGAAATTTATTTCTAATGTTAAATGATGGATCATATCAATACTCAGAATTGAGTTTTCTTTCGTTCTTAAATATTGATTATTTTAAGATCACATGATTTTTAATTAGTTGTCTTCCTGTTGTTATTAATTTACTCCAATATCAAATACTTCTTTGAATGTATTCTGGAAGTGATAGTATTGTTCTGTTATAGGTTTCCCTTAACAACAATACAGGAAGGAGCTCATACAACACAGAAAGATAATACCAGTTTCGTTGATCAGCTATAGATTATTCTGTGTTATTTAGTTAAGTTGTTTATGAATGAAACAATGATTACATTAATTAGCTTTGACTGTTTTTGTGTTACTGTTTCAATTGTATTCATGTAGTATTTATTCAACTAATATATTTAAAATAAAAAGTCAAAAAGAAGTGTTGTTCATATTCGATTCAGAAACTTTATCAAACAATCATTTTCGCAAGATTTCATGCAAACCTTGTAAACTGTATATAAATTGTTCATAATCATTTGTATATTCACATTCTTAGATAAATATTTGTAATTATTGTATCGATTGTTAGAATCTTTTCTTTAGTTAGTTTTTTTCATTTTTCTATCTTTAGGACCCTAGTTGGCTAACGGAGCCATTAAACCCGTCAGAATAGGTTACACCAAATGACTTGGGTTATTTAGACAACCCCAGACCGGATCTATTCTTCCAGTTGACAGCATGTCAAATTTACCACTCAGCCTTTGTTGTGGGGTATTCTACCCTACGGACTAGCAAGCTAGGGCTCTAAGCTCACATGCAGATCATGACCCTTCCTAAGCTACTTTTAACCTTCTACCCGAATCTGAAACCCCTTTTCTTAGGCAGACATGAGAAGAATAAACCAACCTTTTTCCGACGGTTGAAGTAGATCCTCCGTTGAGCTTGTATCTCCTTGCTGCTGCTGCTCCTTCCAAAAAATTTTCCTGCAACCAAGACAAACTATGCATGCATGCTACTGATCTATTATAGGGTTAGAGATTAAACACAAATCAAATAACATAGATAAGACTCATGTGTTCGGGACGGGAAAAGCATCTTTTTCATTAACCTCAATATGAACCAACTTACAATGATTTCTGAGGC
>ML812874.1:266131-278316 GCA_009831015.1 Picea engelmannii | reverse complement strand
AAGCCTCGTGTCCCGGCGGAAACTTTCCTGATTTTTTGCTTTGTTAGGTACCCGCGGGCTGTAGTGGGTTAGCCCACGGATACCCGCGTGCAGTAGAAGGTCAGCAAGCGGTCCCCCGCACCCAGTGAGAGGTTAGGGCGCGGATTGCTTGTTTTAAGTGGTTTTTCAAGGATTTGTTCAGCATGGCTTTGGCTAGGAAGAGGCATGAGTTGGCCTGATGTCAGGTAAACCTGTGTAGTGCATTTTAGGGTTATAACAGCCTTTCATAATTCTAGATTTATAAACTTTTCTTCTGTTTCATCTTGAAATGCACTAGAAGGAAGGCTAGACTGACAAGCTAGCCTTGTAGGAGTCTTTGTTTCGAATTTATTTAATTTCCCATGGATCCCAAAATCATTGTTTTGGAACATGCTTTCCACTTATCATTACCTGGTATTCCCAATGAGACAGTCTCTCGCTTGTCCAAATTCACCTTTGATGGTGGGGGGGATGTATCTGCAAAAGACCATCTTAACAGGTTTTGGTGTAAATGCATCAAGCATGACATTTCTAATTTAAAGGTTTTATGCAGATTGTTTGCTTTCACTTTCAGGGGTCGGATTAAACATCGGTTTGAGTCTTTTCCAGCATATCACATTATTGATTGGTTTCAGTTTGTAGATGAATTTTTATATGATTTTGAAAAATATAATTACAATTAATTATGTGAATAATTTCAAACTTTACTAATTAATGGCAATTCATCTCCAGAAAGATTTTCAACAAGAATCTATCATGTTCTTTGTAAATTTAATCTTGATGACATGTCATTTGTACTAAATCTCCTCTATGATGCTTGCGTCCCTTTCATCCAGTCACATTCAATCACGAATGATGAATCGGTTTCAAATCCTATCACTCAATTGTGAGAATAATTTTGTTCTGGGGATGAAAGGAATCCATCTGAAAATTTTGAACAAGTAAGGGAGGTAGAATATATTAAAAATGTTCTTACTGACAATCAAATTGGTTTTTCCTTTGAATCATTGTACACTCAGTCCTCAACCATCGTGGAATAAGATTTGATGTTGGGTAAAGATGAATATCCATATTCTTCTAACCCTTTCTCTAATCAGTACTTGAATTTAGTTATTAAAGAATACTTAGGTGACAAAAATGATCTTAAGCATTCTAACATTCTAATGATATTGATTAGAGATGTAGATCTGCAATTGGAATAAGAAACATTAAACCCTCATCTACAAATCATACCTTATCCACAAGAAAGATCATATGGTTGTCGTGAAGGTTTTGAATTATCTATCATACATGAGACAAATTTAGATGATCATATTATGTTGAAGAATTTATCACCAAAATAGAGTGAAAGTTTTAAGGAAAGTGAAGAAGAATGTCTTGAGAATACCATTGTTAAATATCATAGCTCAAGATATTATTTTCATGTGCTCATTTATGATTCCTTTTACTCTTTATATCCCGATCTCTTCTTAGATTCTAGTGGACTTGATATTTTACCCATAGTATCTTACTCTTTGCCATCACAATCAAATCTTTTCGATATGCCAAAATTTGGTAAAATTAATTCCAAACATAACATTTATGAAATCGGATTTGATGCTCTTTCACTTTCATCACTCACATGGGAAAAAGATATGTTGCAAGATGAGTTTACACGATTTATTTTTGAAAAATACAATGCACTCATCCTTATGGAGATCGAATATTCTACATTGCATATTTGTTCTTTGATTAGTTCGAATTTTAATGTTTATGCTTCACATTTTGAAACAATTAATCTCATCAAAGGAAACGTTCAAACCAATAATCTAACTAATGTCATGAATAATCTTATGATGTGTTTTCCATTGATATATCCATTTCATCGAATTCATAGTTTGCATCCTAATTTTTATGACAGGATCTTAGATTGGCTTGAAGATTCTTATATGAAAAATCTTCATAATAAAGATAAAGTTGTGCTTTCTTTGTTTTTACCTAAATATCTAGGAAGTAAGAATAACATGATTCTCTTAGATCTTTCATATGAAGAAATTGATGAACACTTGGAGAATCATCAGGAGGATGGGGAACTTCGGCCTTGGTTCATGGTTATGTCAGATCCCTATAATAATGACAAGTTTTCCAAACTTACTTACACTCTTCCATGCCATTATGACCCGTATCACGATAAGATTGCAGAATGGTTGGAGGATTCGTACATCAAGAAGTTTCAAAAGAATGGTAAGGTCGTGCTTGTTTTGTTTTTAAATGAATATATAGGAGGTAAGCATGACATATTTCTTTTGTATCTGCAAATACTACATTCTTTTATTCTGATTTTTGACTTTCTATGCCTTGCAGGATTGAAGATGCTCTTGTGGATGCACTGGAAATACGATTTTACTTAGCGTTTTGATCTATTTAGTAGTTTAGAGTAGGTTTAGGAGTAGGTTTCATTTAGTTTTCTTTCTCAATATTTCTTTGTGTAATAATGCAGTTATGAACACAAGTGGGTACACCAAGAGAACCATAATATGAATGTTATCAGGGAAGTCCACTTTAAATCTTTTTCTCTCTTCTTTTCATTGAATATTTCTTTTCGAAAACATAGTATCATCATGAAAATTTTAAATGGAAAGTAAAGAGATAAGTAAATTTGAACTATCTATTCAACCCTGACCCAAGGTGCCACGAGTAGGACTGCACTCATCTTAATAAGGATTTTTCTATTTTCTTTTAGTCTCTTTTATTTTTAATAATAATGCTTGGTCAAAGTAGCATCTAATGCATCACTATCTTAAGAAAAGAACTTGCTCGCACATGATATTTTATATGATTTAGTTCTTCTTTTATTTTACAGTGAGATGCTAGTGGATCCACAAGTTCAAGTTTATCTTTGGCCAAAATCATTTCTTGAAAAATTTTCTTTTGTTGTTTTGATTTTGTGTGCTTCTGATTTTTTAATCCCATTAATAAAATTCGATTTGGTTTGTTGTGTGTTTTTTGTTTTCTTTGATTGCTTTGAATGAGTTTTTTTCTTATCTCTCTTTTTGAATCAATATATTTCTGATCAAAGAGCTATTGTCAAAAGAAGCATTTATTTTAAGACTTGTGTTTTTCAAGCAAATTGAAATAGTTCAAAGAGGTCCTAATATTAAGATATAGCTCAGACAATTGATTTTTAAGTCAATTGTCACTTTCATTTTGTCCTCAAATTGTCTTTGTCAGAGTATTACACTAGAGATATGTTTTAAATATTTGAGAATTACGATGATCTTTAAACTTTTTACGCCATCCATATTCTCAAGAAATCACTTTTAAGTGATTCCCCATTGTTTAGATGATTTCTTAAAGGAAATCTAAAATCTCTAGACCATGATAAAACTTCTAGTTTTGAAAGAAAATAAATAACTTGATCAACTATTCACTTGTATTGCAATTAACCTCTAGTATCATCCTTCTCTCCTTTTCATCAATAAATCTATAATTGTATTACTATTTTAAAGTGGCATAAGAGGGTTGAAAGAACTTATGTGTGGGAAGTGTGTGTAAACCCGTCGGGGTACTGAATAGGCTCGTTGGCAGCGGGTAAATGCACACATGATACCAAGACAATTTGTCGGGGTACTGAATAGGCCTGCTAGAAAAGAAGCAATGTCGGGTCAAGAGGTAGCAGGTATATGTTTTTAAATTAACTTTTATGGAAGTATACATGTTGTTGGGGAAAATCACCCTACGAACTAGCAAATAGAGTTCATACTTTGCATGCAGATATGACCGAATAGAAATTACTTTCTACCTTCATCCCTAGATTTAAATCCCCTTTTCTTAGTAAATGCATGGAAAGATCAACCTACCTCGTTCGTGGTGTTTGATGTCGATCCTCTGTTGTGCTTGATTACTTGTTCACAATACTCCTTCCAAAGCTGACCTGCATCCAAGACAAGCAACAACTATGCATGCATACTACTTATATACTAATGGGTTAGAAATCCAAACATAAACTAATCAAACCATAAAAATCTCATGAATTGGGACGGGAAAAGCATTCTCTTTATTACTTAGAATGAGTCAACTTACAAAAGCTGAGACCGACCATCGCTCCTCGAACCCGATCTTGGGCTCCTCTTCTTCTGTTCTTCAACTGCTTTTCTTTGAATCTCCTTTGGCATAAGGAAAGGCTAAAGGGTTGGGACAATGGGAATACGTAAATGGATAGAGTTTCTTTTCTATCTTTTTCCCCTTCCAAATGGCACCCCTACCCCTTATTTTATAGGCTAGAGGGAGCTAGGTATTTGGACGAACCCTTGGCCATGCATGGCCGGGAGTTTTAGTTAACTCACCCATAGCTTTTTGTTTCATCGGCAACTTTCCTTTTTTCATGCTTTTGTCGGTCCACGCGGGCTATTTTGGGTCAGCCAGCATGTACACGCGTGCAGTAATGGGTTAGGGCGCGTGGGCCTTTATACAAGAGGATTTTCAAAGAGTTGCTCAGCAGTGTTTTTGGCAAAGAAAGGATATGAGTTGGCCTGATGCCAGGTAAGCATGTGTGGTGCAATTTAGGGTTATAACAGATGACCCCTAATGTGTGAGGTCAGAAGAGCATCTGATGGCCGAAATACATTACCAATCTTTACTGATGTGCAGAATGATTGAGCCCAAGGATCAGGAACCAGGAGGTGTCGTCTACAAAATAACAAATGTCTCACCGAGGCGGGCATACCCATGCTTGGGATAAATTAGAACCATGGCTACCAATCAAATACACTATATATCCATATCAAATAACTATAAAGAGTAACCGCAAACAATACACAGCAGAGCTACATCTCGAAATCAGAAAGATATACATATAGAGTATCCATCTTCCAGAAGTTGATTCGGTGTGATGGTTGGAGATGAGATCTTCCGAGCTTGAGCAACAACTTCAAAATCTTCAAAAATCGGGTAGGAGTGTAATATGAGTGTACGACTTCACAACCCATAGGTCTTCGACGGCTCGTCAGTCATAGACTTGATAATCTTGATGATCAGACTGAAGGCTTCAGTGATTTCAAACAAGGACTTGATTGGATGTTCAGGATGGCCAAGCATGAGGACAAGAGACATATTGCAGAGGGTCCGACTCAGTCTTGGTGACAAAATTTCCTTCGATAATAGCACGACAAATGATGAGACTCAGGCAGCATGGCATTAATCATAAGTCTATGAAGCAGGAGGCAACGCAAACTCTCCATAGGTTTGGAAGGATAACCAAATGGTGGAGGACACAACTCTATATAGCGAGAAAAGATTCCTAAGGTTGTACTACATCCCATAGTCTGATGAACAAACGGACAGATGTGCTTTATCCAAGGGCGACTCATTATGCTGCCAATAAAGAAAATACTTTTCCCTTCCTCTTTTTGGGGTATATTTGATTTTTTTGTTCTTTTCAATAATTGTGGAAAAATAATAAAGGAATATTATGTTACAAAGGAGGAACGAGTGTTCCAAACATACAAGCTCTAGGCACAAGGAAAAGACGGATGTTCTAGTAGAATGAAACTCGGGAAAAATCCTCCGAAGGCCAAAGGTGTTAAGACGTAGAAGCAAACTGTTACAAGGCTGGCATATAAGGTATGAAAATGTGGTTGATAAAACACACAATGGTAATATCCTTTGATGTAAGTTTAACAAGCCCAGAGAAGGTAAGCTCGGTGGTTTTTCATATTTAGAGAGTCTGAAAAAACATAAAAGGAGACTCCATTGGGGTACCTTTTTTTAATATAGTCTAGTCAGTTTGAAAAAGGGGTAAACTAGCACCGATAAGATGTCGATTCAAAACCATTTTAATGAGTGTGATAAGGACAAGATCACTCGGCCATTTTTTCATTTTTAAGGAGTCTGAAAAAAGCTTAACTATGGACTCTGTCAGGAATATTCTTCTGGACCAATTTAACGAGTGTGAAAGAATAAGGTCACTCGGCGATCTTTTCAATTTTAGGGAGCCTGAAAAGATCTTAACTATGGACTCCGTGGGGGTTTCTCTTTTGTAAGTTTAGTCCCTCAGGCCTGAAAAAGGGATAAAATTATACCTGAGAGTACACTTCTAAAGAACGGAAGTTCCATAGAGTATACCTTTGTTCGTACAGTTGACCATCCAGACTGAAAAAGGAGTAAACTACCACCGGACAGATGTGACTTCAAATTTTAGTTTAACGAGCGTGAAAGGCCACAAGATCACTCGACAATCTTTTCATGTTTAGAGGGTCTGAAAAGGGCTTAAAAGAAGACCTGTTTAAGGAACGTTCTTCTAGACCAATTGAACGAGTGTGAAGAAACAAGGTCACTCGGCATTCTTTTCATATTTAAGGAGTCTAAAAAGGGCTTAAAGAAGACTCCATAATGATTACTTTTCTCAGTTAATCAGGACGAGATCGAAAAGCATAAATGCAGTCTTGTCGTATGTTTCTTTTGGATCTCAAAGTGAGCTTGAAAAACAACAAAGTTAGCTCATGATAGACTCTTTGTGGGTCGATGCCTAGCATCTCCTTGGGGGAGCTGTATGCTCCGACAAAAACATTGTCTATGATGCTAGGGGTTCTAGAGATATTGATAGGTATCGTTTCAGCAATGGTTGCCATATTACCCTCAGCATAGATCTTGTGTGTAGCTAAGGGATTAGTATGACAAGACCTATCTCCAGTCATAGTCACGGTGAATTCTCCTGCTTCGATTCGGCTTAACTCTGGGACGAAATTTGATCTGTGATGAAGATCTTCCCAAGGTTTGTCTGGACTAGTCATTGCTTCGATTACTTCTTTGTCAGAGGGCAAGACTAAGTCTAACGAATCGATGTTAGCGAGAGAACCATGAGCCCAAATAGTCTCTAGAAGTGGATCTAAATCTTGTGCAGGAGTTGGATTAGTGTTAGCTGAAGCTTGTTGAACTAAAGAGTATGCTACTTCAGTGGAAGACAAGGGCATGGACATACCTGGGTGACCTGCCTCATCCATCGTGGTTGATGGGGAAGGAAGTATCCACGGATCATTGAAGTAAGTCATGCGAAACGATGAAACTTGAAAAATCTCAACCTTATGGTGATTGGATATAAACTTGATATCGCCTTGAGGGGACAGGTAATCAAAGGTCCCCATCAAAGATGGGCACAAACCAACCCCTACATTGATGACACCTGGTTGAGGATTATCAAGCATCGGGACCGTGGATGCCCCCAATGCAGGGTCAGGTATGGAGAAAAATAATTGATCGATGGTCACTATCCGACCCTCATGTGGAAACAACAAGACCCGGAAAAATGTAGCAACCACAACTTGCATAGCATAAGTCCAACTCCTTCCTAACAAGAGGTTATAGTCGAGGGGAGCATCGACTACCTCTACTTCGACACACACGGTCTTCCCTCCTAACTGCACGGGGAAAGAAGGAATGATACCATGTGGTCAGAACAAACAACCGTTGAAAGCGGTGAGGAGAGTAGGTGATGGAGACAAAACGGGCTGACCAACAGCCTTCCAACATGCCAACGACATAATGCATGTCGAGGCGCCCTCATCAACCATCGTGCGGAAAATATTCTGAGCAAAAGTTTTCATGGGATAAGCCACTACTATCTGAAATACTACGTGGTAAGGCAGACAAGGTTTTAAGTCAGTTGTATCCAACATGATTGTACCCGGATTACAAGTCTCAGTAGATCCTAAAGCGGTTAACAAGGCTTTCCTCTGAGAAGGGAAGATTTGGAGGACCTCCAAAGAGGACATCACACAAGGGGTTTGTGATAAATCTTCCACCACAGAGTAGTTCTGGGTGGCCCTTGCGTTTGGGTTATGAGAAGCATTTTTGAATGCGCCTTTGGGAATGCATGTCATTGTTTCTCCCAATGTCTTCTCAATCTATAGAGGAAGAGATGGGAGATCAACTTCTTTACCCTTTTCAGAAGCACTTGGTTTACTATAATCATGCGCTCTAGTCGATATGAAAGCATCACCCCTAACCATATATACATTCGCAGATGAGGGATTGTTCGGAGGCGGGCAGGTTTCTTGGCTGCCCCCTTCCATGCTTGTAGAGGCTTGGGTTAGATTTTTCCCATGTTGAAAGGGATTAGTCAACACTTCCTACTATTGTTGTGTGACAAACTTTTGGGCCTCTGCAAGTCGAGGACATAGATGGGTCGGGTGGTCTTCTGCGCACAAGTTGCATGGATACCTCACCTTCCATTTTTCAGTGTTGTCCCTGCCAGCATTATCATTGGGTTTTTTATCCCCCTTACCCTTCTTTTGTTGTTTTTTCTTCCCTTCAGGCTGCTGGGTGGCCTTTGGGTTAGTCAACTGCACTGTGTGTACCTCCAATGTTTGGGTAGGGGGAGAAGCCAAAGCAGTAGTTTGGCTGGCCGTTGTGTGTTGTATGGATAACTGTTGCAACTGCTTTGTCAATTTCTCAGCGGGCTTTGTTTGTGCTGAACCCACAATACCATCAGCATGTGGTCCAACTCTCTATCTAGTTTTATCCAGTATTGAACGTGGCGCATCTGGAAAGATGTTGTATAATAAACCGGACTAAGAATAGATGAGCTCAAACTATTAATCCCTCATGATGGCATCTTCTTCGGAGAAAACTCTGGATGTCGTGAGTCTTTGGATAACTGTGGGACCAAAGACTTAAGGAACCACTCAAGTAGGAATGCTGGTGGGACTGGTACCTTGATTAAACTCTTCCGGCGTCTCCACTCTCGGATGTGATCAGAGATATGGTCTGTTGTTGTCTATTCAAAATTGGAGAGCAGCTCTGTGCCAGCGTCCTACCTCACAGGTAACTGGAAATGGTTAAGGAGAGCCATCGCTAGTTCACCAAAAGAAGAGTATCTTGAGTGATTGAGCTCAATGTACCATTTCGCGGCACTCCCTATGAGAGTACGTTGAAACAATCACAACTGTACGGAGTCATCTTTCAATGAGTTAGATGAGCACCAAAGATGGAAGGTAGTCACATGATCTCCTAGATCTTCATTAGGCTTGGCTTTGAACTTTGGAATGTCCGAAGGCAACTTCGTCGGCATAGGAGGCCAACGCAAATTGTGACAAATGGGGTCATTCAACAACCTTGTCAAATCTGGCAAGTGTAAATTTGCCAGGAAAGGTACTTTGGGTTGTTGTTGATAACCTGGGAAAAGGGGTCCTGGAGTTTGACTGGCACCAGATTGCCAGGAAAAGTTTGGCTACTGGCCCAGATTCTGGTAGAAACCAGGGCCCTAGCCAGCGTAAGGATTTTTCATATGTGGAGACATCATCGACTGATTTCCCAAATAAGACATAGATTGTTGGTCATGCATTGTATTTGAAGGACTTTGGGAAGGATTACCCCATGCCGGTCCCATGGGGATAGGCATAGTAGTTTGTCTGGGGTTCCATTGATTGTGGAAATAATTACCCCAGATCGACATTCCAGAGGAGGGAACGGATCCTTGCCCTGAATTCCAAGGTCCTGCTAAGCTTGCCCCCTATGCAGGAATAGTACCCTGCACAAGAGTAGATTGTCCAAAAATGGGGTTGCCCCCAATCAGGAAAGCGGCTGACGAGAAGGTGTTGTTACCAAACGTTCCATTCCAAGAAAATGGTGTCAAACCTACCGGCATACTATGTGAAGGTGGTCCTTGACTCCCCTCTCCAAATAAACTATTGTGTGTAGGTTGCCCAGTGGATTGCTGATGTGAACCACCGAGTGAAGGGGACAAAGGAGGGATATGACCTCCTCCGTAAGGAAAAGATTTAAAGGGGACAGGAGTGCCCCCCATGTGACCTTGCAGAGGAGTGCTAGAGCTCCCTGCCCCCAGACCCAAAATCTATAAAGTGGAGTAGGAAAGTACAAGACCTGTACTTGAACTAGGCATCCCGTATGAGAATGGAGGGCCTGTCGCACTTGGTGTGAAAGGGGTTCTGGCCGCCGCCAAAGACGGGATCAGACCACTGTGCGAAGTAGTTGCGGTCGAGACCATGGTGGCTCGGACCGACGATGGTGGGTTAGGAGATGAAATTTCTCCTATGGTGACAACCATGGTGGGAATTGAAGAATTCCCAGAAGGAGTAACAACATTTGTTTCGATTGTTGTGTACAACATTGTCTGGCGCTCGTGAATTGAATTGGTACAATAAAAGGTGCCAAGAAATCAGTGGTTGGGGTTTCAACCGGGCCAAGAGTGGTTTCTTTGAGGTCCAAAATGGTCGATTCCTCCAGGAGTTGTTCAGGCACAATGGTTTGTAACCCGGTCGCTTCAAAAGACCCTTGTTGGTCTAGCTTTCGCCTTAATGGTGGCGGAGGTGGCTCCAGTGTAACTGGCGACAGGCCAAGAAGCCTTCGTGACCGGCGGAGCTCGGGATCCTCCACTGTGTGAGAATATCCAAGACACTCTAAGTTAGTCTACACGCTCAAAAGTAACATACACTACAAAAGTCCCTAGAAGATAAGACAAGAAAACACTAAATTAATTGGAAGAACAATTACAACAACCAACACTAGAGCAACTTATCGGTTCAAGTGCAACTCGAACATGGAAGCACCCTCTGGGTATACTCTACAAAGAGTGGCCTAATGTCTGTCCTAGGTACCGCAGTATACCCCCGCAGTCACCTGTGTATGTCCCTAAAAAGATTGGCAACTAGGTTGCCAGCGCGCGAACAGTCACCAGGAGGGTACAGTCGAAAGTCAAGTAGAGCACAATGAGCAGGGTATCGAGCTCAAAACCTGTCAAGGGTATCGATAGAAATTGTTTCGGAAGACAACTAAGGACCTCAAACGGATTCGAGACCCACGAATCCCTGTGGCAAATGAAAACGACGGAATCCCAAAACAAGCCCTCTATATGTGTTCTCCACTACGATTGGTCCAGCTTTGGAGGGGTTATCTCCTCTACCTTTCCGCATGCGACCTCGTGTTTATCCCCTGTGTTAGAGGGGGGTCCCAGATAACTTTCATGAAACTGGACTTAGACACTCCCTAACTCAGACTCCAATGTTTGTTTTAAAAATGGCCTTGAAGAGTTTCCTCTCCAACCTAATCCAAGGCGCTAATCCTGAACTAGTTGGTGAACCCTACAAACATAAAAGTCTAGTAGATTTTAGATTTAGTGTTATTTTTATGGTGTTGTCTTACATCAAGGGGTATGTGTTGGATTACTAAGAGCAGGGGTGAATCAGTAATAACGTAATTATAATCCTTTTTCTTCAAATGTTATATCAATGTAGAATTATTATCCAATAATGAGCAGTAATAAATAAACAATCACACACATACACAGTACACCAGTGTTTTACGTGGAAACCCAAATCAGGAGAAAACCACGGAATGTTTTTTCTTATATGTCTTGAAGAATTACATTAATTGGAAGAACCAACTTCCTTTGTTTTCTAGCTGCAACTGGAAGGAGGCTCCGACTCCCTAGTTTCTCAGGCTACAACCTGAGGGAAGCTCTAACTCCCCAAATCTCTGGCTACAACCAGAAGGAGGCTACAACCCCCAATGTTCTCTGGCTACAACCGAAAGGTGGCTACAACCACCTGTCCTTGCCCCATCCTGCCACCCTGAAGTAGAAGTAGAATGATGGAACCAATGTCACACTATCACTGTGAGATATATCGTTGTAAACCGGTACCAATAAATCTGAACCATGCATCAACCTGTACCTCAACCTGTAATCAACCTATACCACAAACAAGTGCATAAACCATGCACCAACTTGTAATCAACATGTACCATAAACAAGTGCATCAACCATGCACCAACCTGTAATCAAATTGTACCATAAACAAGTGCATCAACCATGCATCAACCTATACCTCAACGTGTAATCAACATGTACCATAAATAAGTCCATCAACCATGCACCAATCTGTAATCAACCTGTACCATAAAAAAGTGCATCCAAGTATGTACCAAGAATGTACCAATCATGTGTCAACTACTCATCAACTATGACTCGTCAATATGTACCAACATCATCAACTATACACCTCATGTATGTGTCAACTCATCAACTACTTATCTCAACCATGTACTCAACATGTACCTCAACCAAAAGTCCTCATCAATTTCATCATCCAAATATGATTTGTAGCTCTGTAATAGACCTGGTGTATATGATCACATTCCTGCAAACCTTCCTTAACTTTAAAAACAAGAGACTA
>ML812874.1:233281-248237 GCA_009831015.1 Picea engelmannii | reverse complement strand
TGAGAAATAATCAATAGTTTTTGTTCAAGGGAAGTAATGACTTCCAAAGGTAGCTACAGCTTCCAAATGTAGAGGGAGGGATAAACCTCCAAGAGGAATATACAATCCTCCAATATCAAGAGAGATTTGAACTCTCCATCCTTTCCCCATCCTTCCACCCAAGAATATATGAGAGATAATAAAACTTTACATTAAATCATCACCATCAACCAATCATCACATAGAACCTGATAATGCTTCCTGAGACTTCTTCAATTTCTGTAATTCTTCAATTCTTGGAGTACTCTGATCCTGTAGATAATTTTACTCAATGTATTCTCTAAAACTCCTCCAATTTTCACTCCTTGAATCCTCCCCAAAAAGAGGTTATAGAAAGAATGGTAGACTTTATTCAATTCTGGTCTATTCAGATGACCCAACTTGTATAGCATGCCCCGCGCTCAATATTTAACATCCGATTCTAAACCTCACACACAAGACACTAAATTATGTAATATTTCCAATGGAAGTGGTCCCACTTCATTTGGATTCTGTATGAAGAAGTTATGACTGTTTTACCCGGAACACCTTTTTATCGACTAGCTTCAGGACTGGTCAAAAACCCTATCTTCCATAGAGTGTATATCCATAATTATAGTGAATGAAGAGCTGAACATTTTACCAGAGGTACCTTGATATGTCCTCTCAATACCATAGCGAGTTCACCATCTGAATCGTTCTATAAAAAAATTGATAGAAAAAATGGTAAGATGACCTGAAAATAACATACCTTAGAACACATCACCAAAAGACTTCATCCTCCCTTGAAATCCGACCTTCTTTTACTTCTTATTTCCTCTGAAATTTGAATTTTATCAAAATGAATGTATAATGATGTTTATTTATACCATTTATGTCACTTCATTTTAACATTAGGGCCGACTTGACATTTTCTTATTTTGTAATTCTCTTCTTTAATTATCTTCAGGGCCTACATGTACTTCCTTCTTCAATCCACTTTGTCATCTTCAAAAATTCATTTCTCCTCAACCATGAGGATCCACGTGGCGTGCCACATACCACCGAAAACAACATGATGTATAGTATACATTCATGGGTGTTGTATATGCATGTGCATTGTCCTTCATGTCCAAATACCTTTATCAATCTTGCGGTCCAAAACCCGTGCTAGGGTTGACATCAATGACAACAACCAATCTTTCAACATAAATCACTATACGGACTCCCAGCCAGTGTAATGGAGGAGGTGTAATCCAGAGCCCACGTAGATTCCACCAACTTGGAATTTGGTGGGGGGGTAGCATATACGTTTTAGATTACTTGCAACCAGTTGACTTTGAAGAATGAGGAGGAAAAATAATGTGCTAACAAACTAGAGCAGGGTTTAACAATGGTATACAACCACATTCCAGACAGTGTGCAAACATCGGATAGGAGCACAGACGAAAATATAAAGATCATTGCACAGATGCTCGAGGGATATAGACTGGAGATAGAGTATTTGAAAGAAAAACTTAATCCTATGAATCCTCCAGAAGTCCGAGAGAAAAAAGAACAACAAGCATCATTCCAAACACAGGAGATGGCAAGGGAAGCCAAGGAGGTCACAGAACTACACAAATTTGGACTACTTTGGAGGAGGATAAAAAGGTCCAACAATTGGATGAGCGAGAGGATAAAATCAATGTGGCAATGCAGGAGTTGAAGCAGTGATAGAAAACCATTAGTATCAAAGAACGCTTGAAGGGCACGCAGGAGATGAAGACCCTGCAGGCAGACTTAAAAACTGTGTAGATTAATAAGAAAGCAAGGTAGGCCCAGTTGGATCCCCTCAAGGAGAAAGCAGTTTAGATAATTGCAGATCTAGAGGAAGAAAAGACAAGGATGGCATAGGCACATACAAAGAGTGCAACATTGTTTCAAGAACAGATAACAACGTAGATGGTTGAGGCGCTAGTAGATAAAGTTGTGCAGGTGAAGGGAAAAGGGAAGGAACTAGCAGAAGCATTCCACAGCTTAGAGAAGGATGTAAAGGGATCACACACCACCTGAGTGGATCGGGACGATCAAAATTTTAGTGTTGGGGGCATGTTGGGGGCATGTTGGCGCAGGCCTATTTTGGGAGAAAGATATATTTTGGGCGCAGACCTATTTTTGAAAGAGAAGGTCTATTTTTGGAGTGCGCACCTTAGGAGACAAGAAAGAAACATGCAGAAAAAGAAGGAAAAGAAGCATGCAGGAGGAAAAGCAACATGGCGCACATGCACACGGGCCTAACCATGGTAAGCTTATAGTTTTTGAAAATATTGTAATGACTATAAGACAATAGATTAGTATAAATAAGGACCTAGGAGGCATAGATGATTTTAGGGGATAAATTTCACAGATGGGCTAATTTTCCATGCTTTCCCCCCAAAAATGATTTTCCAATTTCCATTTTTTCTAAAAATGTTTCTCCCAAATTCTATAGAATAAAAATATTTTAGCTTTAAAATAGCCCAAATTTTATAGAAACTATATGAAATCCTTATAAATTTAAATATTTTTACAAATGTATGGCCAAACATTTTATAGTTTACATATTAAGGACTAGTAATATTCACCAAGGTTTCTACATTTTGGGATAAATTTCCATCCTTAAAATCATCCCTGCTAGGAGGTCTAGTTTGGGGTTCTGGTTGATTATTATGAGTTCGTGAGTTATTGAGCATTGGAAAGTCATTTGTTATTTTGGTTGATTAGAATAAGCTAGTTTTTTAGGGTTATATCACATGATGTGGAGCCTGATATGATCTAGTCAGCCTCCCAGAGGGTACTTACCCTCCTTTTGATTGTAATCATGAAGATGTAATGAGTGCAGTGAATATTTTGTAGCAGAATTAATAAAAGAGAAGAAGAGAAATAAATTTGTGGATGTATCCCCAAGAGGGGGTGAACCACGGTAAAATATTGTTTTCTATGTGTTATGAATGATTTATTTTATTGTTATTTTAATCATAAGTAACGAATGAATGGTTAAATCTAAGTATAAAAACATGCATGCATAAGTTTAATGATAAATGAATCCTAGAAGTAGATGAATGATTAATGATGTTGATGCATAAGGAAAAGAATCAAAACACAGTCCCCTCTCCTTCCTAGACTGCAAACACCCGAGTATTGCAGTCCCCCATAAATCTATCTCAGGTGAGATTGCGTTGTGCACTCTGTGCATAGCATTTCCTTCTGGTTTACCAGGAGGGTGATAGTTTTGAGGGTTTTGTTGGAAACCTATTTGAGATCAGAACCTGGGTCAGCCCAGGTAACCAACATCTACCAATTTTTTAGTTATTCTATAGGTTGAGAAGTGAGAAATGACTAAGTGAGAATGGATACCAACAAGAAAATAAATTCAATGCCTACTAATCATATACTTAGAGCATGGGAAAGAAAATAATTCACACCATGCCAGAGAAGAAAGAGTTTGTGCAAGTGGATCCCATCAACACAAGAGTTCATCAAAAAAATGATTTCAAGGGAAAGATTGGATGCATAATGATTGTAGAGAATAACTTCATTGATGTAGAGATATTCCAAAAACTCTACCATGCATGAGGTATAGCTCAATAACGAGGTGAAGAGGGTGGAATTCATTGATAAAGTTAAAGCATTGTATTTTTCTTCCCTCCTAAACCTACTAAGTGTCCCAACATGTGTCTTAATACAACTCATGTATTGTTGCATAAATAGTTTGATGAGCAGGGTGCACTATGGTAAGTTATGGATAGACCAACATTACCTTTTTTCTCTTGATCATGTTCAATATCTCATGGGCCTTTACATGAATGGATCATAGATCCACATATCCTTCTAATTACATAAAATATAAAATAAATTAGGAGAAGAGGATTTATATACAAAACATGAGACTCACAAAGGCCATAAGGGACATATATTCCTTCAATCAAATCCATACGCATTTGGATGAAAGCACAACAACCACAATTGGTAATCTCTAGTACCAAACCCCATTTTCTATTGTTAACAAATATTTCACATGTGATCTAGGAAGTCCCTCCAAAATTCATTGTTTATGTCCTTGATAATGAGGAACCCAATTCTCTTATGGGTGGGACTATTATTGAGATGGACGCTTAGGACACAATTGAAGGCTAATAGAAAGAAAAATAAAATAAAAAATAACAAAAAGAAAGTGGAAGTTGAAACCAAGATGAGGATTGCAACTAAGGGAAATGAAAATATGTAATCTCAATAACATAGGATCAACCCATGCTTACAACCACTATAAAGGATCATATATATATATAAAGGAGAATAGGTAGTATGATAAATACTCAATTGGTGGGTCTAGCCAATAGTCAAAATAAGAAGAAGAAGAAAAAAAATATGATGATGAAGAGATGGAGGGCATGCCCTGGGAACAAGGACAAAATTCAAAGTCAATTGTCCCAATTCCATTGTAGTAACTAGATAATTTACTTAGGGTTTCATTTTTTCACATGGATCACACAATAGAAATGAAAATAATTACTCAACCCGCCTAGGATTAGGAGTATCAGAAAGAATTGATGCAAGCATGTAAAAATATATTTGAAACTATATAGTACATCATAGTAGATTCACAAGAAAGAATAAAGAATGTGACTATTCACCTTGTTACAACAACAAAGCAATATTATATTGAGGTACATAGCCACAAGGATATATCAACATTAAATGAACAACACTTGGTTCAAATGGACCCAACTACACTACTCCATTCATAGGCATCTCAACCATTATATGTCAAACAAGTTCATATTGAAGACCATATTTGACATGCTATATTTTTGGTAATGAACTTGGCCACCACCTTCTCTAGGCTAAGTGAGACAATGACCAACTATGTACAAAAAATAGACAATTGCAGGTGCATCTAGATGACACCAAATAGGAATGCAATACATTGCATCATGACAAAGAATCTATGGTTGATTATATTGAGGCTATAAGAACTATATTCCTTCATCTATGGACAACACTATAGGAAGAATATACATATATTTCAGAGGTAGCACATGAAGACCCTTTTGCAAGTATAATAGATAAAGTACAACAAGCAGTAGCACAAATAAAGGAGTGTAAACATGCCACACAAAATTGGATGTAGATTGTTATGAAAATAGAAAAAAAACATTGATCAACTATAGGAAAAGATGGTGCAACTATAGAACAACGTTGATCAATTGATGGATCTAGCCCAAAAATAAGAAAATGTGTAATATATAGAAAAGGTATATAAGGAACTTGACAAACTATTCACTTGTTCTTGAAGTGAAAAAACAATTTTGGCCACTTAAACCATGAAAAAGCACAATCATACCTATATGGCATGTCAATTTTGGAAGGGAAATGAACAAAGGAAATTGGAATTGGAGACCTTCAATTCAAAGAACAAATTTTGGAGAAAATCTAGAGTTGGTCCCTTCATTTGGGGAAATAAGATAGATTTGATTTGAGTGTGAGTCAAAAGGTGTGGTTGGAGATTTTTGATCCATTCATTTTGATGGATGACACATAGGCATAGATTCAACAGATATATCAAACATATTTGCACCATCAGGAATGAAAATTGTTAGCAATGATAAAGGGTATGAGAGATTTTGGGAGACTCGAACTAAGAGATCATGCATTACTTCAGGTGGCTGAATAGAAAAGTCGTGGAAGGATAAATACATTGGGACGAATTTGGAAATGACATCAATTGCTTCATAAAGTAAGAACTATGAGTAATCAACTAGGTTTTTTTAATTTGAATGAGTCTTCTTGCCTAAGGTAACAATGGTATAAATGTAAAGGATTTGACCTATTAGGGGGTTGATTATTTACCAAATAGGAATTGGGTAGAGGATATCATCCTTGTGTCATATTTTGGACACTTCCATTATGTTGCATCCTAGTGGATGAAGACTTGATATGTAATGATGTACTAAATTGCATTGGAGATGAATGAAATGAGGCCCCCTTTCAATTTTTGGTTTTCATTAAGGCGTATGGTGATGATGTTCTTTATTTCAATTCCTTACCTATTGTTTTTCATGACAATATTATATTTCTTTATATGTTGTGTTCTTGTGCTTGATCTATGATGAACTGGATGATAGTGTTTGTAGTTGAATGCGTAGAGGGAGGTCATAACTTGATGTTCATAGGTTTTTAGTGTTAGTTATTTGATAACTATGATCATTGGGAAGGGAAATTATTTCATTTGTCATATTTTTTAAAGACTTGCACAACCTTTTATGTCTCAACACAATGCTTCAAGTGAGACCCTCCCCTTTTTTAGGATTGTAAGTGTTAGTGCCTAGACTATAACAAACCCCTTGTTGGACATTAATGTGGACCTAGTTCTCAAATTGATCCAACAAGAATCAACTAGCCACACATGTATGTAAACTACCATTTATGTACAATTTTTTAGATTTTATGAAATCATTAATTAATTTGGACAAAGAAAGTTTATTTGATTATTTTTAATTTAAATTTATAATATTTTATATATAGCAAAGCTCCACTAGAAATAATAAATTCTAATAATGTTTAAAAACCTTTGGTAATGCATGTAATTTTTTCCATTGTGTGGGGATTTTTCCCATGATACACATATGAACTAATACCAAGGTGGTACAATAATAGAGGTTACATGTGTCAACAATTTCAAAGGTTTAGTAGAGATTCAACCCAACACCTAGGTATAAATTTTCATACATGTGCGTGTATATTTTTAGGCATATGCTAGAAAGAATGTCCTATTCAAGGTTGTTATGATCCAAATGCTCAAAATATCATAAAATAACAAAAGTACACACCATGTATAGAATGTCAACATGGAGCACAACTCCAATATAGATAAGTTACACAATACCTCCTTAAAGAATAGGGGAACCCCCTCCAAATAACCAAATACCTTTCATACTTCACAATTCACATGTCAATAATGAATACATTATCTCTTATATATAGCTATTCACACTTGCACATGAGGCCCCTTTATCACTAGGCCAACCCTATTACAATTATATTTACACATTACATGTACATTTAGGTCCATATATGCCCCCCCTTGGGATCATATCATATACATTTAGCCATATATATTCCCCCCTTGGGTCATAACATAATACCCTCCTTCAAAAATCTTTGTCCTCAAAGCTTTGCATTTAAAGGCTTCACGTGTGATGAAACCAAGTAATATGATTTTCTTATGTTTCTTCTTTATTCATTATATTTTTGATGATATATCCATCCAAAATCAATTATTTTCTATCTTAATCTTGGTGTCTAGTTGTTGAATAATTTTCTTTCCTTTGATTCCATGTATTTTTGTTGAAGCTTCTTCAATTTGTAGTCATTGTTGGCCTCTGATAATAGCTTGTTGAAGAGTAGTTTGGTGATGCCTTGTTCCATGAATATTGACAAGTATTCCATATTTTTCCTTCATAATTTTGATATCATCCTTCTTTTCTTCCTTGAAATGTTTCTTGGTAATGAGTGTGTCGATACAGATTCACATTTGATGGTCTTCCTTCACTCTGCACATGCATTTCATCTATATTCTTTTCAACGAAAATGGAATCCTCCATCATCTTTGCTTGGTCTTTGATTACTCTAGCCTTCGAGATAATACCATCATATTTGGCATGTACATCCTCTAGATGGAGTTCAACTTCTTCAAGTATGTTTTGTTGACCTTCTTGAATCTTGTTGTCTTTCTCCTTTTGAAGCTACAATGTGATTCCATCTAACAAATTTTGACATTCTTCTTCAATTCTTTCTTTTATTTCTGATATTACCTCATCAGTATTTAATTATTCCTCACCCTTCATGAAAATTTCATCTTCCATTATTTTGGTAGATTCTTCATCCAAGATCCTTCTTTCTTCTTGATTTTGACAATTCTTATTTTCTTATTTCAATCTCTTGACCTCATCTAATAGTTTTTAATTATGGTTTTGTAATCTACATATCTCTTCATCTTTATTTTTCAAATCTTCCCTTGACTCATCATTTTCCCACTTTGATTTACTATTATTTTCTTTCTTTAATTTCTTAACCTCCTTAATGAGTGATTCATTAGGGGATCGTATATTAGATATCTCTTCACCCTTATTCTTAATCTATTCCTTTTCTTCTTTTAATTCATCTTGAATTCTATACAATTCCTCCATTTTTGTATCCCTAATCCATTTATCTTAGAAGAGTTTTTCAAATTCTTCCCATGTACAGTGACATATAGTATTTTGATCAACACTCATCCACCACTTCCAAGCTTCATCAAAAAATAATTTCTTTCCTTCGAAGGAGTCATATTATATTCTTTTACTAACCTCAACTATTCCATAGGATTGATTTCATCTTTATCTTCATCTCTTGTAAATTTAGGTATTTCCATTGATTCTTAATTGAGGTCTAATCCCAACCCTCAAATCACAACCTCAATATATTTAGGATAAATATCTCAAATAGTTGTAATACTTCTTCCAATATTCTATTCTATGTGTTATATTTCCAATGGATTTTGAATCAGCTCAATCGGACATTCTAATCAAAAGTTGTGATAGTTTTAAGTGAACATACCTTTGAAACCCCGATTTGGAGTCTATCCTCCTAGCTGACCTTACTTATGATGTATCTTTGTAATTTCAGCTCTTATCAGTCTAAAATTGTGACCTATAATACTCTTACATTTTGTCTCTGCAATTCCACAGGTATGACCAAAATTGGATGTGCCAAGTAGAAGTTATGGTAACTTCCCCACACCTTGCTGATTTTTGTCCCTTCCATGAGAGCGTACTTGTAAAGCATTCCAAGAGAACAATATCTGATATTTGATTATGAAACTTGCACCTGAAATACTAAATATTGTCCACTATCCAATGCAGTTATTCTCACTTAATTTGGATACTCACTGAAGAAGATATCATTGTTTTACCCGGAACACCTATTTGAGACTAGTTAATATGACTAGTTAGATACCTTATCTTACACATGGTGTATCTACAAAATTAGGATGACCCAGAAGATGAAAATTTTATCAAAGCTACCTTGATAATTTATATGAATACACTCTCGGTTCTAGGGTTTGAAACATCATACAATTTGTTTTATAGAAAATATTCCACGATGACTAAATTTAGGATGATTCACGAACCCTATTTTACATAGGCTATATATCTGAAAGTATCGGGCCTAAAGAACTGAAATTTGAACCCCACGTACCTTGATCTGTATGATAACTATCCTCCAAGGATTTCCTTCTAAAACATCATATAAAAAAATTTATAGTGAAAATTCCAATATGTATCAGACGCAGCAGTGAAACCCCAAGACCTTGAGCTCTGATACCAAATGTTATGATCCAAATGCCCAAAATATCATAAAGTAACATAAGTACACACCATGTATAGACTGTTAATGTCGAGCACAACTCCATTATAGATAAGTTACACAATAACTCCTTAAATAATAGGGGAACCCCCTCCAAATAACCAAATACCTTTCATACTTCACAATTCACATGTCAATAATGAATACATGATCGCTTATATATAGCTATTCACACTTGCAGATGAGGCCCCTTTATCACTAGGCCGACCCTATTACATATGTATTTACACATTACATGTACATTTAGGTACATATATGCCCCCCCTTTGGGTCATATCATATACATTTATCCATATATATGCCCCCCTTGGGTCATAACAAAGGTTGAAGTCACATTAGCTAGTCATTACTCATCAATAACTCTTGCTCATGTGTTGTCATCACTCTCTTTCCAACTCTTGTTAAATCTGTTCAACCTTTGGGCCAATGTGATGTTTGGTCTCATTAACTTCATATGGGTTCAAACCACCATATCTAGAGACAACAATGAAGTTGCATATTATACAAAAAACTAGAATTAGAAGAACACTATTATTTTCAAATGTCCCAGTGGTTTAGGTTCATGTTAGTTCAAATTTATATTAATTGTAAATGGTTTGTTAAAAATTTTGAGGTTGAAACCAACACATTGTTTTTGCATTTTCAAATATTTTCTAAATACTTTTAAGTTTTTTCTTTAAGATTTTTTAGTAATATTTATGAGTGATAGAGTCATAGAAAGTGTGTAAAAATCAAAATTTGATAATATATGTTAAACATTGTGTTTATATATAGCATTAACAAACACCATAACAATAGATATTTGATTATCATCTTTCATACTTTTGTTCCCTTTTTTATAATTTTTTTTGTGAATTAAATAACCAAATAAACATGAAAATGACCCAATTCAGTAGTTCCACACCAAAATAAAGAAAAATATTGAACAAGTGAGAAGCCTCTTCAAGGGGGAAACCTCTTATTAAAGGATATATAAGCACAATATAAGAAGAGAATGCAAATGAGTGTCCAAGTAATGTATATAGGAGATGAAGATTCCTTGAGAAAATAATAAGAATACATGACTATAATTAATCTAATGATAATTAATTAGGGGTATGAATTATGGACGTAAAATAGAGTCTCTCGTTCAAGCGCATATTTCCTTAATGTTGACTAGTTGAAGATGTTTTTGTGTGAACTCATCTTCCCAACTTGCATTTTCTATCAACATGTTCTTCCACTTTATGAGGTATTTAGTAGTCTGGTGCTTATTTATTTCCCTTTTATTACTTGAGGTACATCAGTTTGTATGGTTGCAACCTCAAAAATACCTAAACCCCTACCTAAAAGTATCTTTCACTATGATGTTGATCTACTTGTTGTTTAATTCTATTTCTTGTTATAGACAAGGTGTCCTTCAATATATGGATAGCCTCTTGTTGGTGGTGATCCTCCACTGCTTGAACTTTAGGTTTCCATCTTAAGTTTATGTGATGGATAGAGGATGATACCCATAGAGTGACATAAATGGGGACATTTTGGATGAAGTACAGTAGGAAGTGTTGAACCACAATCATACTGAACACAACCACTTGATCCATTGTGATTGTTTATTAGATGCAAAACAATGAAGATAACATTCTAGGTATTTATTTACAATATTAGTTTTCCCATCGGATTGGGGATGGTAATAGGATCATGAGTCACTTGAGTAACCAAACAAGAAAATAGGTAAGCCCAAAAATTACAAGTGAAAAATAGATCTCTATCACTTACAATAATATTGGGATTGTGATGTAGGGGTATGAAATGTTTCCATGAATGATGTGGTTACTTTACTTTAATTAAAATGATGATACAATGAGTAGAAATGGGCATGCTTTGTAAATAGTATGCCCACCACCACCATAACAACATTTGTTTAGTAAGGATTTGATAGGCCTATGATAAAATCCATTGATACCTATTCCCAACATTGGTTTGGTATGGATAAATGTTATTGAAAACCTAGGATTTTGATTCTCTCTCTTTTGTTTTGTCAGAAAACCAAATATTGTGCTACAACATTTTGAACATCACTTCTAAGACCATCCTAGAATTTTTTTCTTGAGTCTATGATAAGTTTTCATAAATCCAGATTGTCCACGTATAGGATAAGCATATAGTTTTGAAAGGACCTTATATTTGAGTTGGGATTTCTTACATAAATATAGATGAATGTTAAATTCATTCTTCCATATAAATTTTGTCGTTTTTGTATCTGCCAAATTAGCTTGTGGAACATAAATCACATGTAGCAAGTCAGCCCACGACATTCACTTTCTCTATTTTCTAGATAATTTCTAGTAATAGCATAACATCTTGGTAACCCACTTTTTTTTCTCTTATGAAGACAATCATTGTTCTAGAAATTATTTAATATTATCATGCTTCATTTTTACCTTGAAGTTTTATGTATTTTTTAACATATATGAAGTTTTTATGTATTATGTAAGGGAACCATTGATTTTTTTGAATTTAGTATGGACAACATTTACTTTTCATAAATGGGTTTGAGTAAGTTAGTTTGTTTAAGGTTGTGGACCTTCTTCATTACATTAAAATTGCACCAATTATATGACTTGATGTATTACATTCCACAATAAAGGTGTTTTTTGGAGTCAATCACATCTAGGACCAGAGTGTTAGGAATGACTACATTAAGTTTCTCAAAGGATTGGGTTGCTTCCTAAGTCCAAGAAAAGTATTTCTTTTAGTAATGTTGTTAGAGATGCCATTGTTCAACCAAAGTTATTGACAAACTTATAGTAACAGTCTATCAATCCTAAGAATCCCCTAAGACTCTTCAAGGTTTTAGGAATTTTCCATTCCACTGTCACTCTAATTTTTTTAGGGTCCACCTTGACACTCTCATGAGATACAATATCCCCCAAATATTCCATTTCTTAAACCCCAAGGTACACTTCGAATACTTCTAATATATATTTTTCTCCTCAAATAGTTTTAAGGCCATATCAACATGTTTTACATTCTCTTTCCAAGATTTTTGGTAAAGTAGTATATCATTGAAAAATACTTACATAAATTTTCTAAGGAAGGGCTTGAAAACAAAATTCAATCAGCTTTGAATTGTATAAGGTGCAATAGTATTCCCAAAATGCATCACCAAAAAATCAAAATGATCTTCATGTGTTTTAAAGTTGTTTTGGGGATGTCATACTCCTCATTCTAATTTGTAGACATCTCAAATAGAGATTCAAATGAGTAAAGAAAACTACTCCATGCAATTCCTGTAACAATTCAACAATGGAAAGAATATGAAACTCATATTTAATGGTGATATCATTGAGATCTCAATAATTATATATGCATACACAATGAAGAACAGTTTTTGTAAACCATCACCATCAAGGAAGAAGAAGCACTTTGGATATGCCAAATTATGCTATCTTCTAGAATGTCTTTAACATTACACTTAATCTCACTCTTTTTGGCATTGGCATATTTGCAAGGGTATATGTTAGGATAAAGTCTCCATGGAATGATTTGAATCATTTGATCATGCTCTCGAATAGGGGGGATACCTTTGGGAATATCTCCAAATACCATGGAATGATTGTTGATAACTCTTTGGAGATCCAAGGTAATAGGGGGCTTATATGTTTGGAATCTAGTAAGAACAATTGTGTTATTACTCATTAGGGTCCCTTTTTAAATAATTGTATCATGTTGTTGGAGATTATCACTTTAGATGGTTTTCATTGAATGCATGTGAATTCAATTTCCTTTCCATCCAAGAGAAATATCATAAAGGAAAATTCATAGAAAATGTTGTCAATTGTTTCAACCATTGGAACTCCAAGACCACATCAACACCACTCATAGTAATTGCGATCATTTGGTTGTCCAAAAATAGTTCCATAAGCTCGCTATGGAACTTCCTTGAATAGTTTAGGGTACCTCCTTTTACAGTCATTACTTGAAACTTTTTGGCTAGTATATAGAGAAATTGAGATGTTTGGGTAATTTGTGATCGATGAAAATATGGGTAATACCATAATAAATCGATATTGCTACTGTTTTTTGCTTGATATATACTTCCATATCGAGAGTTCATGGGTTGATAATGTTGACCAAAGCATGAAAAGATATGGTGGGAATAGTTTCATCTAGTTCTCAATCTTGAGATGGTTCCAACCTTTGTTCTTCTTCCTCTTTGTAGTCTATGTATAATAACTAATTCTCGCTACTTGTATGCCCCTTATTGTACTTGTTTCCACAATTGAAGTATAGTCCCTTTTCTCTTATTTCATACAATTGTTGAGGTGTCAACCTTGTACGTTGAGTGAGGTTAGGAGTGTGATGCATAATGCCAGGGTTCTACCCTAACCTCCATACTTTGGGGTTCTTAGAAGTTAATTAATTAATGTACGAGACCATATTCTTCAAACAAGGCCCATTAGATAGTTAGTGGGTAGTTATTTAATTTAAAATGGTTGTGTTTATCAAATAAGGCCCATTAAGTGGTTGGTACTTATTAATAATGGGACCACAAGTAGTTAGGGTTTTTCTATTAAGAAACTATTTATAGAACTAGAAGGATATGTAATGTTTTGTGAAGTATTGTCATTGTAATTGGATCTCTACTTAAAGAAGGTTACCCCCTCGAAGAGGCTTCTAAAAAATTCTCTATCTTTTGGAAATCAGCTCATTGTCTCTTGTATCTACTTTTCTACATTTATATTTCTCTGAACATCTTGTTTGTTATTCAATTCTTTCCTAAGCCAACACAAACTCAAATTTCATAATTTTGTTTTTGTAGGATAGAGATGTGTTTTGACGTCTTTAAATAAATTTTTCGTTCAATGATAAACCTATGGTTGGGGAAGAATACATACATAAAATACAAGTGGTTTCACCTATTGGAAACCCTTATAAACTCTATTGGTAACTCTTTTAGCAGTACTACATCAGACAACAATTTTATACTAATTAGTTTTCTACATACCCTCTGGTATAACGAAATATCCCTAGGCGCACTTGAAACTAGCTTTACATAAAATTATTGGTGGTTTAGTTGTTATAATATATTGAGAAAAATACTCAGGGAGATCACTCTCATGTACCATTTGCTTTCCCCTAGGTTATTCTCCTCTCTAACTAAGGGGACAAATGCTCAGGCGTAGTGTGCATGATGGAATTTCCCATGGCACTTTATGCCTTTGAGCCAATCCTCGGTTCAAAGAGGGGTACCCTCAATATCTCCTAAGGTAGAGTTATAGTTTGTCACTTGAGAACAACTTGTTTATCTATGAAGTTCATATTGGATTTATAATAGAGATTAGTGGTGCATGGACTTAATCTCTACTATTTTTTTAAAACCAAAAATAAAAGGGGTGTTGAGTTATCATTTTTGGGGGGTCATCAAGAAGAAAACAAATAAGGGGGTCTAATCGGTTTCATCCATAACAATTATGTTGAACCATGGACACCATGATATAGTTCTTCTTGACAAATAGCTTAGAGAAAAAAAAAAAAAAAAAAAAAA
>ML812874.1:215326-233271 GCA_009831015.1 Picea engelmannii | reverse complement strand
TTGAGGGGGAGGTTGAAACTACTTTCCTAACACATATTCAATAAATGGAAAACCAAATGGACAAGGCAAGCATAGATCCATTGGTTTATTCAAAACGAAGTGGAAAAAAATGAAAGGGAAAACCAGTATAACTTACTTGAATCTATTATTTCCAGTGGCAACAATCTCGGTCTTGATTTCACAATAAACCTAGTAGTTCATTTATAAAATAGTAGCTCTAATGTTGGGACTATAAAATATCATATCTAAAACAACCATTTCATTTATGCAATAAATGCATCAAAGGTTGAGAATTATAGAATCACTAGCTTGGGTCTCATTGCATCCCCTTACAAATTCTATTATTTAGATAATGCTTACAAGGAGAATGTGAATGAAAAATAAGAGAAGTAGAGAAGAAGAATGTTACTTTCTATTACAAAAATAGTAATACACCTCTGATGATTACAAATGAGAAAAATAATATATATATATAGACCATTGAGAGAGGAATGAGAGCTACAAAATTAGGTTAGAATATTTTGTTTCTCCACCAATGAGAGTGCTTCCCTTTTTCTTTGTCATATTTAGTTAAAATAGATACTTATTGCAACACCATGTTTTCCCCCATGACTGTAATTATGTTAAGACTTCATGTGATGTGATTATGAAGCATGTAATTATGTTATGATTAATAAAGCACCAAATAACTAACTAAGAAGGGAAAAGCCTTGAGTACTAGCCATGATACCACAAGTGTGTCTAGTGAGGTGAAATTAAGAAGTTTCAATGAAAAAAATAGGAATTTTGCTCAACATTCTATCCTACACCTAAAAAATTGAATACATCACCTGCCAACATACCTGCGGTACATGAAACTAAATCACCATTTATGGAAATTAGGATTGGTGGTTGAAGTAGTTATAACTGCTAACAAGATCTAGTTATTGGAGAAGCAAAGGATCAACTGAAACCTGACAAAAGGACATGCCTAGATTGTCCCTTAGAATTTGGGCGCCTAAATCGAGGTTTGCATCTAACAAAAAGCCATATGAATCCCGAGGAATGGGTGGAAGAAGAGACCAAAGGTGGAAAACATCACACATATATTTTTTCAAGGAAGGAATTGGGAGTGGATAGGATAATCACAACAAGAAGAAAAGAAAGAAAATAATGATGCGCATGCGTACAAGAAAGAGATTATCACTGAGAAAAATTGTGAACAAAGTGAGCTGTAGACTCACAAGAAGAGGGTGTGGTGAATGGGGAGGATCATTGATCCAGGTGGATATTGGTGGCCACCCACCTGTTCCAAATTCCAACTGGCTCATCTGGACAATTTTTCAGTTCAACATGTTTCTCTTTAATGGGGACATTTCTTTGTAATTGTGGGTTCTGCACTTATAGGGATATCCTAAATCCCTACATAGAATCTAGGTGGATATTGGTGGCCTCCCACCTATTCCAAATGGCCTATTTTGGAAGTGTTCATATCAGTACATCTTTATGTACTTCTAGGGTTGTTTTGGGGATCTAAACATTGTTTTCTTTACTTTCCATAGTCAAAATATAGACGAAGTTAGATTTTGATGGCATAATGTGTACCTCTCAAAAATACCTTTCCAATGGGCTATCACATGCCTAAAACAGATATTGTATGAAAAAATTACGACCTCGGGAAGTTAATGTACTAACTTACTCCAATAGGGCCCACATGAATTTTGGTGCTTCATCTCCTAGGGTTAGGTTTTTGGATGTCTAGGGTTTTGGAATTCATGTTTATCATAAAAATTCCTTCAGAGCCTCATTGTAATCATCTTCTTGTGAATTAGCGGAGCCATCACATCTCTTCTTAGAGATAAAGATGCCACCATTCTAGTGAGTCTTGCACTTTGTATTTTTACAGTCTCTGTACATTTATTTGATTAATAGAAATCATTTATTGTTGTAGTTCTTTGTTTCTAGAAGTTTTTATGTGTATTTCATTGTAATATCTTTGCTTTCATTTCATTCTAAAAATAATCTAGATCAGTGGTATTAGAGCAGGCCACTCTTGATCATTTTTCAATGCATGTCCCCGACGAGGTTCGAGTATAGCTAGTTGGGTCTCGAGCTTGTCTCTCTTGAGGAAAATATCTCTCATGCACCCAAGAAACCCTCTATGGTAGGAGAAAAGAAAAAAGGTGGAGCAGAATATTCTATTAACCTGTTGCTTGAGCAAGCTCTTGCGCGACAGAGGCACGAAATGATGGAGAATTTTTCCCACATCCTTCAATGCTTGTTGATAGCAACATGCACATATTCATCAAGAGGACACTTTGGAGGAACCTCTCCCTTAAAGGTACAAGTTAATTTTGATATTCCCATATTTGAAGGTCAGATAGATGTGGATGCCTTAGAAATATGGTTCAATCTACTAGAATTTTATTTATATGTTCACAATTTTTCTGATAGGGAAAAGATCACATTCGCACTCCTCAAGGATCTCCCCCATGTCAAACATTGGTGGGAAACTTACTGGGAGAAAAGTTCCACAAAGGAATATAGAATATATGGGGTTGAGCCCACTTGGGATTGTTGTGTGGATGTGGTCAAGGAACAATACTACCATGTTGATAACTATGAAGACCAATACATGAGATGGACCACACTGTGGAAAGAGAAGAGCCAAACAGTGTCAGAGTTCACAAATAATTTCCATACATTGTGCACCAAGCTGGGTATCAAAGACTCTAAGAAACATTTGGTTATGAAATATTGTGGGGCTCTGCATAGTTACATCCAAATCAAAATGTATTTCCTAAACATCTCATCATTGGGAGCTTCCTTTTGATATGTTGTCAAAATCGAGCAAAAATTTAGGCACCAGAACAAATGGGAGTTTGGGTCTGCAAATCCGCAACAACCAAAGCATGGTAAACACGACCCTAACCAACATCCTCCAGACAGCCAGTCCAAGACACAAGAAAATAAGGGTAAAGGAAAGATGAAGAATGAGACTGGTAAGTGGTGCGACATCCACAAAATCCCCTGGCACAACACCGATGAATGTAGTTCGAAACAGTCATTGGTGGCCGAGGTCAAAGACAAGGAGTCGAACCCTGATTCAAAATCTGATCTAGAAAATATTTAAAATAGACAGATCATTGACGCAGGGCCCACTTCTACTGTTGCGACTGCAACAATTCAACCAGAAGAACCAGTAGATCCTGAAGAGGGGGAGTGTCTCTTCCATTCACAGATGTGGGTGAAGGGGACCCCGTTGCATTTCATTGTTGATAGCGGCAGCAAGAAGAACCTCATCTCAGCTGAGGTCGTCAAACAGTTGGGGTTGTCAACAACACCACACTAGTAGACATATAACATCGGGTGGCTTCACCAAGGACAAGATCTCCATGTCAACCAGTAGTGTCGCCTGTCCTATGGCATCCAGATCTTCAAGGATGAGATAGTGTGTGATGTTTCCCCTCTTAATGTATGTGATGTTGTTTTGGGCCAACCATATATGTGGAAACATCATGTTTTTTATGAGTCTCAACCCCATAGTGTCATTATTACTCTGGGGAGTAAGATCTATAAGATACCAAAGGTAGTGTTGACTATTGTTCCACCAAAAAAATGTCACAAGGTAATCTCTCATACTGCAAAATTCATCCTCTTCACAGTCTATTCAAAGAATCCACAGAAGGCCACTGCAACCATTGAAGCCTCAACACCTTCTATCCAGCAGAATCATATTGAGAATATTGTTTCTTCACATACGATGGTGCCTACACAATGCCCCGTCAAACCCAGAGACAACAGGTTGGTGGAACAAATTCAACCCCGCCATCAACAGGTTTGTGACATCCTTCCACAGACTAAGCAACGCAACTTCTCCAACAAGGCACACAGTTCACCAAGATTCATATTCAGAAAACACTTTCCCCTCTTCCCTGGGCACTCAACGCAATGGACACAATTTCTTCCTAAGGGGGGAGGATTGGTCCAGGTGGATATTGGTGGCCACCCACATGTTCCAAATTCCAACTGGCTCATCTGAACAATTTTCAATTCAACATGTTTCTCTGTAATGGGGACATTTCTTTGTAATTGTGGGTTCTACACTTACAGTGATATCCTAAAGCCCTACATAGAATCTAGGTGGATATTGGTGGCCTCTCACCTATTCCAAATGGCCTATTTTGGAAGTGTTCATATCAGTACATCTTTCTGTACTTCTAGGGTTGTTTTGGGGATCTAAACATTGTTTTCTTTACTTGCCATAGTCAAAATATAGACGAAGTTAGATTTTGATGGCATAATGTGTATCTCTCGAAAATACCTTTCCAACAGGCTATCACATGCCTAAAACAAATATTGTATGTAAAAGCTACGACCCCGGGAAGTTAATGTACTAACTTACCCCAATGGGGCCCACATGAATTTTGGTGCTTCATCTCCTAGGGTTAGGTTTTTGGATGTCTAGGGTTTTGGAATTCATGTTTATCATAAAAGGGCCTTCAGAGCCTCATTGTAATAATATTCTTTCGAATGAGTGTATTCTTCACATCTCTTCTCAAAGATAAAGCTTCTACCATTCTAGCGAGTCTTGAACTCTGTATTTTTACAGTCTCTGAACATTTATTTCATTAATAGAAATCATGTATTGTTGTAGTTCTCTGTTTCTGGAAATTTTTATGTGTATTTCATTGTAATATTTCTTCTTTCATTTCATTCCAAAAATAATCCATATCACTCATACACATAACTCTGAGTAATAAAGTGGTTGGGAAGTTCCTTTGAGGAGAATAGAAATCTTTCCCTAGGAAATTAATGGTCAACCTGGAACAAAGAAGACCTAGATCCAAACTAGAGAAATAGAGGGCCATAGATTGGTACTTACTAGAAAGAAGCTAACACTAGTAAGGGGAGGTTGTTGAGGAGCTATGTAGCATAGAAATGACTCCCTCGTGTAAAGGAAATCTAGTTGGGAAGGTGCTTGATAAACCCGTGGAGGTCCAAAGCTCAATGGGAAGAGGGAAACTTCTATTGATTCCAGTGGAGTGAAGGAGAGTAACCTTCCTGAACCATTTTCTTAACCTCACAGTCAGTTGAATTAGTCCCTTAGTGATATCATGGCTTTGTATGAGGGTGGCATGTTGTATAAAGACATACTGCAGCATAGCCTATGGTTGGGAGGAAAGGCATTTCCCCTTAGTCAGTTGGTTGGTTAAAACTTTCACTGCACAGATAAGTAATTTAGATTTCTATGTCTAATCGATGTTGATAACGGTAACAACATGTTCATCATCTATATGATAAGATGTGATTAAAAGAAAGAATGGTTGAATTCCTTAGCAAAATGGATTATCTATGATTTTTTTCACCAACAAACAAGGTAAATGTGAATGGTTAAGTGAAGGGTGTCAATATTGGGAATGACCTTGTGAGACTACAATACTTTGAATGGAAATATTTCAAGATATAAATATTCCTTGGAAGAATGGTATCAAAGTGCCCTTGACCTTCCGGTGAGTTCCTTTGTGGTTGTAGGAGCCCTCCTTTTTCCTGAAAAACCTAGTTTTGAAATGGAAAGCTTGTAGGATATAAATCTTCATTGGAAGAATGGAAATGAAATGCTTTGGTTCCTGAGAAGGTATCTATGTAATTTTAGGGATCCTTAACACGGAGAAATATCCTACCTTGAAATGGAAAGTTTACAGGATGCAAATCTTCAACCAGGGTTTGAAGTGGGAGATCCTTATCCAGCTTTAGAGTGAAGGAGAGAGCCCAATAAATTCTGGTAAAACCTTAGTGAATGAGCCTAAAGAGACATTGAACGATCAAGTCTTGAATCCAATTGTTACTCAGAAGAAAACCCATATTTGAGTCGAAAGGATTTGCAACCATTGATTCAGTGTAGTGAGAATATCATGTCCTTTGATCGGAAGACGAGGCCATTGGATTGTTCAAGTGCAAGGCTATAATGGGATTTTGATGGGGGAGACTCCGAGTAAGTGGGAGTCGTTGATCTATCGGCGAGTGAGGGATGAAACCTATACCATTGATGTCCAATGTTAGAGGTGTAAGTCTATCATAAGATAGATGGTCGAAGACCAAAAGGTGTAACAAGGGTTGTTAGATCCATCGTAATGACCCATCGAAGAGTTTCAGTAGGAATGGTATATGATACTCGGAGTGGAAGAAATTCAATGGTGAAGGACTCTAAGAGAGAGAATCTAAACCGTAGATATATGAGTGGGTGCACGATAAAAACTCAGTCATTGACCTATTGTGGGTTCCATATTCTCATGTGATGTTTGGGAATACGATGGGTGATAACTGTCGAGTGGTTAGGAGCACCGATGAAATCGATGTTGTTGTATTTCCAAGTCCAAGGACCATTGGATCTTCTAGAATGGTCCATCAGAGAGAGAAACCATCAAAATGAGATTCTAACCTTATAACCAGCTATTCCAACGAGTGAGGGTCCGAATTTCTATTGATCATTGATCTGGTGGGGAGGAGCAATTATAGTTTTCTGATTAGGGAAGTTCAGGTACCTAGTTATTGCAGTAAATTCCATAGAGGGATTTTGTCACTGTTGGCCCTCGACCAAGTTTTGAGGAAACCTTGGTCAGGTTTGTACCACCTTTTGGACTTCGATGCCAGGATCGAAGATAGAGTGCCATGGCGGAGCTAACATCGCGGATCTCACTTCTTTTGCGGGATATGTGGACCCAACAAGGGGTTCATTAGGTTTTTTGTAATGGGTTATGGGATGTCGGCCCATGGGTTTACCCATGTTTAGGCCTTTTTGTAAGGAAATGTAAAAGTATAAATAGATAAGAATGTATGGTAGAAGTATTGAAGGGGGAAAGATAGCTTGCAAGGATAAGTGCAAGTAGCTTTGGGTTTCTTTTTGAAACAGATTATGTATGTAAGGCTCTATGCTCAATAGAGAAGTTGGCTTTATGTTGTGACCTAGTTTTGGGAAGGAGGATCTGGCACTCAGTGCACAGATCTCCTGTCCTCTACGAAGCCTAGATCTATGGATTAGTGCACAGGAGAAAATGAATGTAAGAGAATTGAAGAATAATAAAGAAGATGAATCAGTTGGTGGACATACCCCACACTAGGGTGAACCACGTATATCTTGTGTCTTTGGTGTGCTTTATGTTATGTTGTGTTTGTCATTTATCTGCTTAGTACTTTTGTTATTATGTATAATGGATAGATTTGATTTTGCTTAGTGATTTGCTTGTGCTTTATGAATGAATGCTAAATATAACTCATGGTTATGTGCTAAGTAGTTGAAGTACTTAATATTTACTATTAATGTGTTGATCTATCTTAGGGTTTCATTCTGAGATGTTAATGAAGCTAATGAGTTAATGAATATCATATTGTAGTGTTAATATAATACTCTTTGAAGTGTTGCTATCACATATCTGTGTCCCAGCTTGTTTACAGACGCTTGCGTCCTGTAACCCCCCCCTCCTCTACCTCGGGTGAGACTTCGCCTACTTCACAGGTGTTGCCTAAAGGGTCGGTAGTTAGGGTTTTGTTAGTGCGTTGTTGAAGCGTTGAACCCTGGGTCTGCCCCTGTGCCAACAAATGGTTCCGTTGTCGGGACCTGAAACTGTGATTGTTGGGAACTGAACTAAAGAAAAAAGAAGCTATGTGCAAAGATCTATTGCTGAAGTGTGCAGTATTCTACTTTACTTGTGAAGCTTTGTGCTAAGAAATAAATCCGATATGAAGAAAAGTGGTAAGATCTTAAAAGAGGTAAAGCTTTGTGATTTGATAAGAGTAAGATAAGTGAAAAAAAAATTGTTTCGTAAGCATGAATTTAAGTATGTTTAATAGATTATGTCCTAGTCTGAAAACTAGGGTGTTGTTGAAAGAGAGATTTGATCTAAGTAAATCTAATAGAAATGAAAAAAGATATGTTATTCATATGCATAGAGAGAGTTTTTGGACTAATAAGTGGATGCAAGAACCTAGAAATGTTTTTTTCAGATTGCAGGTCCAGCACTATGATCCCAGTGCGCAATACAGAAGGGTTTGGGGAACATACAAGAGAAAGAGAGGAGTGACACTATGTTATAACTGCAGAAGGCCAGGACATCTTGCTAAGGAATGCCCTAGTATAGGTCCTATTTATCTTTGTTTTAAAATTGTTGGTCATGAGGTTGAGGATTGTCCAAATATTATTGCTAAAGTTGAAAGGATGAACATGAGACAAAAAAAATATGAAGAAAGTCAAGATACTAAGAGCATGTTAGATAATAACAAAGAGAAAGAATAAGAGAAAGCTCTGACTATGTTATTGCAGTTGAAAGAAATGATGGACGATCACAAAGTGGTCAGTTTACCAGAGATCCTGAAAGTAAAATAACACATAAGTGAAAGATTAGAAGACTTCGATATAGACTGTGTCTTGGATGAAGAAACACAAGTAAATATTATGACAGAAGAAACTTGGGAAATTTTGAGAAAGCCTGTTGTGGTACCTTCATTGGGAAGGATAGGCTTGTTTAAAGGAAATATGATAACCCTATGTGGAAGAGTTGCTAATATACATATTATTATTCATGGAACATCAACTGAAGAAGAATTTGAAGTCATTAAGTTTGTTGAGAACAACGCCCCTTTCCCACTTTTGTTAGGTAAGACTTGGATTGCAAAAGATCAGATCAGGAGGAAATCAAAGGAGTAAGCTGCAGAAAAGAAAAGGAAAGAACTAAGAGATTTCATAGCCAGAAAAATAGACCGACCAATAGAAGAACGAGAGGATAAGTCGAAGCAATAGAAGGCAAGAGAATTAGCTAGCAAGATTGAAAGAATGCAAGAAGGTTTGAAGGACCTATCCATACAAGAAAGAAGTATACCCACCCAGGAAGTAGTAAGAGAAGGGATATTAACTTCAGAACCTGTGAGAACACATCAGCAGTGCGAAGTCACCACACATGTTTGAAGGTATCCAAACATCATCGACTAGGGGACTGTAGGCTTCCCCTTCGACTGGACAACGTTTTGGTCGTACTAACCCCGTGACCAAGAAGCGAAGTAAGCATTGCAGCGATCTGGATAACGTGAAGCAGATCTCGTTGATCTTACCAGACGATATCCCACTATTGGCGCCACCCACTGTTGGCTGGCGTGGTTAACCGTGACAACATTCCACAAGAATATGAGTACACTCTGATCACCGCGTACATTCTGAAGGGAATACGCGTAGTTGGGAGCCATTTGGGACAGATCCCACTATTGAAGAACAACAAATTCAACCTTGGAGATAGAAAGAAATACGCTATGCTAGTGCCCCACATATACCTGACGAAGTCAACCAGGAAGAAGCCTCACATTATCTCCTAGCCATGGATTAAGGAGCTGGCGTAGTCCACTGTTCTCAATGTGATGAAGATTCCCCATTTTGGTTAATGCTTGCGTTAAACTCCTCTTTTTGTGATACCATGGAAGATACATGTGGCTCGACCGATAGATTACTTTGGATCCAACATTGATCCACTTAATTATAGGATTAAGCATGAAGGGACCTGACCCTCAAAAATTTTACCCAGGGAAGCCCTCAGACCGCTCCCTAGCACAATGCATCAAGGAAGCATATGGCGAAGTTGAAAAGGGAAAGAAAGGCTACAAGGTAGCCTTTATCCAGGATGGTGCAGTGCGACTCACTTGCCAACTCATAGTTGGAAAGCTCGTAAGAAAGAACCACCCCACACAGGTCACTGGGTTCGTGGTGGACCTCGCAGGAAAATGTGTGGAGGGCATGCAAATGAATTGGGCGAGTTATCTCATCAACGAACTCGAGAAATACTACCGTGAAGCTTAGGATCAAGGATATGAGTTCCACTTCAACTGGCTTCTCGTGTTGATCACATTTGTCTCTTAGCAAATGCTTGAAGGAGCCACCTTCCCAGAGATCAAACCATTGGAGCCGTTGGCTGCTAGGTTCTCTACCTTGTGGTACACCAATGACATATTGAAGTAATGGTAGTCAAACGCTGTGTTCCATGCCTATTATCAACAACTGAAGGTTTCCATTGAAGCCTTTCCACGCATGGCACCGTGCACCTTGCACCAGTACCGACCTTTTGCAAAGTTCCACGCAAATCGAAATTTTATATATATTACTGTGCATAGAGATGGGAGCAAGGAAGAATTGCAGTCATATTACAAGCTAACAGATGACGACATGGAGCAGATCACGAAGGAGTGGCCGGAGGAGTTCCTTGTACCGTTCGATGATGTATAACTCTCCGACCTCGACATCATAGGAAGCCCGTTGGTCACCCAGGTCGAGCATGCTGGACAGTCCAGTGCGAAGAAGAAAAAGAAAAAGGATGAAGTCCAGAATATAGAGACTGATGAGGAAGACAATGCCTCTGAAGGAAATGGATCTGGCTCACAAGGAGGAGGAGACGACGCAAATGGACAAGGAGGGGATGAAGGAGAAAATCAAGGTGAAGTCGAAGCTACACCGTCGAAAGATCCGTATTGTAACACCGCAAAAGAGAAAGGTTTCTCCAAAGAAACCTTCAACAAGAAAGAAGACGTGTGCTAGTAAGCCCCAAATGGAGGCCACGCTCACAAAAGATGAAATCAGTCTATTCCGTGGAGCCATGGAGGATGCTTCAGAGGATATCTTGCAGAGATATGGAGCGAAGCAAAAGGAGTTGTATGAAAGGGTCCAGAAGGAACTAAATGAAACACAACAAGTTATTCATTCGGTCCGCGCAGTACCCACTGCGCCTTCCTTGTCACAGAATACAGAATTGGAGGATGAACTAGCCCAATTAAAAAGACTAGCAGATGTGACAGAGGCTCGAATTCAGAAATTCCAAGAAGAGAAGGAGAAGGCTATAGAAGCCTTGAAACAAGAGAAAGATGAAGTCTTAGAACAAATACACGTAGCGCGGTACTGTGTAACCGCCTATGAAAATGAAAAAGACGAGTTTCAAGCAATGGTCCAAGAGGAGAAAGTCTAGCTACAGAAAGAAAAGGAGCAGTTGCTCGCAAAACGAGCCGCAGTCAAAGAGGTGGTGAATAAAGAGTACCACTATGTGCCAGGATTGGCACAGGAGGAACATGAGTCGATCGAGGCTCAAGTGGCAAAGTTCGCTGAGACCATCCAGCAGCTTCAAGCACGGATAACAGAGTTGGAAGTCCAAGCAATACTAAGCATCCCGCAAGAAGTGCATGATCAGAGGGAGGAATCTATTAAGAATGCAGTCATAAGGATAAGGGCCCTCGCCTCAGAGTGAAAACAGTTGAGCGACAGAAGTGCACAGACTTATGAACGCCTTGAAAAATATCCAGATCTAAGGAAGTTGGAAGCGCAGCTACAGGAGGCGCAACATTAGGCCTTCTGCATGCAATCATAGATGAAGCTCCTCGCCGCAATCGAGAGAATGAAAATATCAGACGAATAGTGCATGGTGCAGCAACAGATCATTGCCATCCAGGGCAGAGTAATGGAAGTCACGAAAAAGTTGCAACTGCAAGGTGTTTGAAGAAATTGAAGGACAAGGCTCATAATTGGACCAAGTGGTTACCAGGGATAATTTTAAGGATGGAAATTTATTTTAAAATGTAGAAACCTTGGCGAATATTACTAATCCTTCATATGTCAACTATAAATGTTTGGCGATATTTTTTTTTAAATATTCAAATTTTTAAGTATTTTATATAGTTTTTATAAAGTTTTGGCAATTTTTAAGGTAAAATAAATTTATCCTATAGAATTTGGGCGAATCATTTTTAAAATAGCGAATCTCGTTTTTGGAAAAACCATGGAAAATTAGCCCATGAGAGAAATTTAGCCCCTAAAATCATCCCTGGTGGTTACGACAGTGGAACAACGCCTGGAAGGGCCTATTACAACACAGACAATCTAGGAGCTCGCTGAGCAGGAGGCTCAGGTGAAGCAACAAGTTGAGGCAGCTCGAGTGAAGCTTGAGGCCTTCGAAGTGACATTGCCCAGACCTGAATGACTTGGGACGAGTCACATGTGAGTGTTGGGGGCCTGTTGGCCCTCGACCAAGTTTTGAGGAAACCTTGGTCAGGTTTGGACCACCTTTTGGACTTCGACACGAGGATCAAAGATAGAGCGCCATGGCAGAGATGAGATCATAGATCTCACTTGTTTTGCGGGCTATGTGGACCCAACAAGGGGTTCATTAGGGTTTTTGTAATGGGTTATGGGATGTCGACCCATGGGTTTACCCATGTTTAGGATTTTTTGTAAGGAAATGTAAAAGTATAAATAGATAAGAATGTATGGTAGAAGTAGTGAAGGGGGAAAGATAGCTTGCAAGGCTAAGTGCAAGTAGCTTTGGGTTGATTTGTGCAACAGATTGTGTATGTAAGGCTCTATGCTCAATAGAGAAGTTGGCTTTGTGATGTGGCCTAGTTTTGGGAAGGAAGATCTGGCGCTCAGTGTGCAGATCTCCTATCCTCTGTGAAGCTTGGCTCTGTGGCTTAGTGCACAAGAGCGGATGAATGTAAGAGAATTGAAGAATAATAAAGAAGACGAAGCAGTTGGTGGACGTAGCCCCACACTGGGGTGAACCACATATATCTTGTGTCTTTGGTGTGCTTTGTGCTATGTTGTGTTTGTCATTTATCTGCTTAGTACTTTTGTTATTATGTATAATGGATAGATCTGATTTTGCTTAGTGCTTTACTTATGCTTTATGAATGAATGCTAAATCTAACTCATGGCTATGTGCTAAGTGGTTGAAGTACTTAATCTTTACTATTATTGTGTTGATCTATCTTAGGGTTTCATTCTGCGATGTTAATGAAGCTAATGAGTTAATTAATACCATCTTGTAGTGTTAATAGAATACTCTGTGAAGTGTTGCTATCACAAATCTGCGTCCCATCTTGGTTACAGACGTCTGCATCCTGTAACCCCCCTGCCTCTACGTCGGGTGAGACTTCACCTACTTCGCAGGTGTTGCTGAAAGGGTCGGTAGTTAGGGTTTTTTTGGTGCATTGTTGAAGCGTTGAACCTTGGGTCTACTCCTGTGCCAACATTCACATATTGATGGTCGATTGAGTAAGATTGATCACACTAAATGTTGTGATAAGAGAAGTCCTTACTCAATTAGTGATGAGTCGGAGCCAAGGAGAGTAATCTCGAACACTTATCTTGAAAAGAAAGACGAAAAATGAACATCCCACCATCCTAAGAGAGAATTAAGAGGTTGGGTGTGTTACACTTCTTATCCATTTTCCAAATTCGTGACCAAATGAGATCAGGTGTGTTACACTTCTTATCCATTTTCCAAATTCGTGACCAAATTTAAAGTTGATTAATGATCAATTTGTTTTTTTATTCTTTTTAGTTGTAGTAACTTTCTTTGCAACTCACCATAAAGTTTGATCCATTGGTTGTTTGAATTGGTTACAAATATGGCTTCCACCAAACTAATTACAAAATTCCTAAATAAAAACAAGTCATTTTAATAAAAATATAAATTGAATTAATTAATGCTTGCTTAATCTTCTTTAACTTTCATAATATGACTAAAGCAACCCCTGTATAATTGGCAAGAATAAAACCCATAACATTTTTTATTTTTATAAAACTCCATTTCACTTTTTAATATAAAATCCACATCATTACACTTAAAATCCACTTTAACTTCAAAATTTACATTCCACTTTAACTTCATACATTACTTTACATTGACATAGATGGAACAAAGAAACTAGCCTTCTCATGGGCAATAGGAAAGATTCTAACAATAGGGCATAATTTTTTACTTTATTTATGGGGCTACGATTATCCAATGTTGAAAGAATCAAAACATTAAACCCCTCAAATTTAAGTATTATTTAATAGCCCACATCCTTTTTGTCTCCACCACAATGCCAAGTGTCTCCTCACTTAATTCTCCACTTCACATCCTTTTTGTCTCCACCACAATGCCAAGTGTCTCCTCACTTAATTCTCCACTTCTCTATCCACATGCAAGCTCCCTTCACTCCAATCCATGGTCCTTCATTTGTTATATGTACCCCTTCTCTGTCATCATGACACAATGTGGGAAATATACCACCATTGTGGGTCTTAGGGATCCACCACCACCCATGCAACCATTGGTTTTCATTTCTGCATGCTTCATCATATTCCTTATAATGCACACAGTGTATAACATAAAGTTTGTATTTTGTAATACAAACTTTATATTATAAAATATACATTTAAATAAAACGCAAAGTTTATAATATAAAGTTTGTAAATTTGTACCAACTTTATTTTACGACCATGTCACGTGACCAAACTTGTTTATGAGGTGAGGTTGACTCATTAATATATTAAAGCATGTGAACCCTCGACGGAGGAGAATCCTCCGAGGAGATCTCAACCCTTCCATGGATTCTGTCGGAGTTGGGGGGACTTTCTGCCGTTTGGTGTTTTTTAAACATATCAATCCACTGACCACAAAAAGCCGGGAGCCAATATCCACCCTCGATCAAAATCGCCGATTGCTTCTGGGCTGTCGGAGCTTCTATTGGCCGTAACTCCGCCCGTTTCATTTGCACTGGAACCTGGCACCCAATGCGCTGGGCTTTTTCTCTTGCCGAGGCCTCGCTGATTGTGCCCGAAATCACGTAAATCAATGCACTGTGCAGCTTGTGGAGGCTGAAAAAGGTTTGGATGCAAATTTCATTTGATCACCACAGAAGCTATTGTTGAATTGAGACATTGAAAATTCAGGCATCGGTTAGACATGGGCCGACATAGAGGGTTTCTTCTCTTGGAAATATAGCAAAGGGTTGTTGGGTTTTTCCCTTGTTTGAGAAGGTTTTTCCCAGGATAACCTCTTGTGATCTTGGTTTACTGCAACTATTGTATTGCTACATGGTTTATGGTTCAAGTTCATGCTAAATTGAAAAAAAACTACATGTGCTTGAGTCACCATTAAAAAATCAACATGGTATCAGAGCACCACACCTAAAGAAGACTTTTGCACAAGCATTGACCTCCTCAAACAAGCCAGCCGTACTTTCCAGAAAATCGCCCTCCTACTTCTGCACTCAGCAATTAGGGTTTCTACAAGTCGTTGGGGTATTTTTTGCAACTCGTTGGGGTTCTTTTGACTCTCTAGGGCTTCTTGTTTGAAGTCATAATTCCAACAAACCTCTTAGAGACTTCCTCTTGAAAAACGTTGGATTTCTAGCCTAGCTGTTAGGGTTTGTGAAGAATCTGCAAGCCATGAGGAACATAACTTTGGTGGAAGATAGGCTTGATGGATCAAGCAACTTCAGCTCCTAGAAGTCAAGATTACACATCACTCTAGAAGAGAGTTACCTATTGAAGTTGATATAAGGAAATCTACTAGCAACATCAACCGATGAAGAGAAGGCTAAATGGAAGATAGATGACGTCAAAGCTAGGAAGAAATCATCTACTCAGTAAGAGATCATCTACTACCTCACATTTCTACCTTAAAGACAACTTATCTAATGTATGATGCGTTGAAGAAGATGTTTGAGAGAAACAACACTAACAAAGCTCTTACATTGAAACACCAACTTCAAAATCTCAAGATGACGAAAGATGACATCACTGCTACCTTCTTCATGAAGATTTCAGAGATCATATCAATTAGGTTCCATTGGAGAAACCATAACAGACAAAGAGCTTGTCATGATTCCTCTCAATACTCTTCCAAGCCATTGGGAACCATTCATTCAAAGTATCAGTGGAAGAGCAGATTTACCTCAGTTTGATCGTCTATGGGCAGACTGCACTCAGGAGGAAACCAAACTTATAGCCGGAGGTGTGCAAGACTCCCATCATGATGACAATCAATCCCTTGCTTCTCATGCAAAGAAATCTAGAAGAAAAAGAAGTTTCAGCAAAGCATTCAATGACAATAAAACTTCAGCAGCTCCAGGTCATGAACAAAGAAAAGACATATCAAAGATTCAATGTTTCAGATGTGACAAGTATGGACACATTGCGAGAAAGTGTCCTACCAGGAAGAAAGGAAGACAACATGCCTCCATTGTCGATGTTGATTCAAAACCACCTCAGAGAGATGAAGGTGTAAAGGATGAGGCGTTCTTCTTCATTTCATCACTCTCAGGTACAGTTCCTACTAATAGTGATATTTGGTTGATTGACAGTGGTGCTTCCAGACACATGACTGGATATAGAGAACATCTTACAAATCTTGTAGAGAAAGAGTCTCATCTACATGTTGTACTTGGTGATAATTCCAGATATACTGTGAAGGGAGTTGGATCTTCTTCCTTCCAACTAGATTCTAACATACCACTTCAATTAAGTGAGGTGCTATATGTACCTGGGATGAAAAGGAACCTTGTCTCTATTTCTACCTTAGAGGATAAAGGCTACAAGGTTATTTTCTCTGAAGGAAAAGTTCTTGCATGGCACAAGAACTCGCGCATGGATTCTTCCCGAGTGATTGGTGTTCAAGAAAACAATTTGTACAGATTGACTGTCCGACCAGTCCAAGCCTTGTTACATGATGCTATCATCTTGAGTGAGCTATGACATAGGAGACTTGCTCATTTACATTGTAGATCCATTCCCACTCTGGGGAAGATGGTGACAATCCTTCCAGAGATACATATCGAGCATGATGGAGTTTGTAGAGGTTGTGCTCTTGGCAAGAATGTCAAGGGATCCTTTCTTAGCAGTGATAGTAGATCCAAGGGGATCTTGGACTTCATACATACAGATGTTTTGGACCTATGTCTGTTTCTTCCTTGAGTGGATACTTGTACTATGTGGTCTTCATCGATGATCACTCTCGGAAGACGTGGATTTACTTCTTGAAGACCAAGGATGGAGTCCTTGCGACATTTCAAGAGTTTAGAGCTCAGGTTGAGAACCAAAATGAGAGGAAGATCAAGGTGCTAAGATTAGATAATGGAGGAGAGTATACCTCCAGGGATTTCAATGATTTTTGTGTTGAGGCAAGGATCAAGAGGGAGTACATCGTTCCTTATAACCCTCAGTATAATGGGGTTGCAGAGAGGAAGAATAGATCCATTGTAGAGGAAACCAAAGCAATGATACATGATCATAATCTACCTATGATTCTATAGGAAGAGGCATCCATGACAACTGTGTATGTTCAGAACAAGAGTCCTCATAAGATTATGAAGAAAATGACTCTTGAAGAAGCTTTCACCAGAGTGAAGCCTGAGGTTGGACACTATAGGATATTTGGGTGTCCAATATACATTCATGTACCCAAGGAAAAGAGGACCAAGCTAGACCCTTCAGGAAGAAAGGGTACATTTTTGGGGTATAGTGAATCTTCGAAGGCATACCGGATCTACATCTTTCGTCAGAGACAAATCGAGGTTAGAAGAGATGTCACCTTTGAGGAAGAGATAAACTTCTGAAGATCTACAGAATCTCATATTGAGATTGACAGCGAGAAGAAAGAAGAGACAATACCTTCTCCCCCTTCAACAATCTAGAGGGAGACAATTACTGATCCAGTTGATCCCGTAGCTCCAATTGATGCTCCCAAAGACATTGCAATATGCCAGAATAGGCCTTCATGGGCTCGACAGACTTTGTAGGAGGCAGAGGGACATGCATCTCCCCATGGTAAATTCCTAGAGAGCAAGAGACCACATATATTTTCAAGCTATGTTTCAGCTATGAGCCACATCATTGATACTGAGCCTTCTTGTCATGGAGAAGCAACAAGTCAATAGGTTTGGAAAGATTCCATGACTAAAGAGTATCAATCCATCGTGATGAATGATGTGTGGGATATTGTTCCGAGACCGAAAGGGAAGTCTATAGTGATTTCTGTTAATGTTTATGCCATTATTATAGTTCTTTTCATTTCATAAAGATAAGAGCATAATAAGAACAAGATCACTGAGAAATACACATCCACAAGAGACACAACATTTATCCTGGGAAACCCTCTAGGGGAAGAAAACCCAGC